>PVKM010016762.1:0-26513 GCA_004027735.1 Carollia perspicillata
GCCTCAGAGAGAAAGCATAAAATCCTATAAAACCTGCTTTACTAATACCCTCAATTTAAATGATAAAGGTCCAAGCCTGAAATGAGTTTGTTTCCCCAAAGTTTTGTGGCACTTTAGCTATTTGACCCTGACTCAAAATAGGTCCTCAGAGGTCTTTGAATGTTATCTATTTGATCATTACTGCATGACAATGATTGATGAGCTTAATCCAAGAATGTGGGTCTTTGGTACCACTGGTTGCTTGTAGATTGTAATAATGTTCTGTGTACTTCGACGCATTTATGAATTATTTTCCCAGGGTCCTGTGAGAGACCAGCAAATAGCAAGCTTTGTGGGATCTATAGCAGTCCTAACTAAAAACAAGGGGGGGAGATGTAGTAGACTATTCTGTGTGGCATGGGCACAGCCCCTAGTGGCAAGCATTTACTGCAAAGTAACTTCCTAAAAACCATGCTAAACCCTCCAAGGACCAGTGTAACTGGTTCAACCACTTTTGCCTTTTCCTTTGCAAATATCCCTCTTCTGTGATATGATTACTGGCATCCTCTCCTTTGTTGTCGGTAAAAGGTAACCATCTAAATCGAACCTGTGCAGAGTAAATGAGGACCATCATATAGTGTGCCAAGAAACTCAATAAAGGCTGTTCATGGCAAGGGCCAGGGCTTTTGCTCCCCTTGAGAGAAAGAGCCATGCTGTCCCTTTTCCTCCACCAGACTCGGTAGTCCATGTGACTGTCTCATTTCATCTATAATGATGTAAACACTGCAGGCTAGTGTCCACATCAATGCTGACTTCATTCCTGCCCAAGAACACCTGTACCTACTATTCTCTCTCTTGCTGGATTTTCTCAGACTGGCTTCTGGTCATTCAGTCTCAATTCACATAGCATTTCAAAGGGGCCCTTCCTAAGCACTCAGCTACTCTACAGGATCACATGGTAATGCTCCTGTCAGAGAATTTACCCTTTACCATTCATGTGGTTACTGTCTGCCTGTAGCAGCATGCCAACCCTGAGCTGTCACCAGATTCCTTCTTCTCTAACAGCATCTCTATTTCGTAGCATACACCTGCCTCCTTCCTCTGTCACCCGCAATTCGATCAACCGATGAATCCCACTGATGCTGCACCTCTCACCGGTCATCTGGCCACCAGCACTCTCACCTGGACTCCTCCAGAGCTGTGATCATTGTTGCACTTCTAAATACCATTCAAAAATTTTAAGTGCAAAAATAGTTGCAATTTAAAGACAGTCAGTGACTTAAGACAGTTCACAGGCCTACCAGCCTCAGCCACCAAGCCTCTGCCACACTCACTTTGGTCTGTGCTCTAATCACACTGCATTCTCTCTTTCCAGTGTATGGGCTCTCTCCCAGCCTGAGCCACACATCATTCTGGGCAAACCCACTGCTGTCTGTCCCACTGCCTGCCTCACTCCTGCTTCTCCAAAGGAATGCATCCCTGACCACCCCCACTTTTGCCAGGTACTCCCTTTGGGACAAGCCTGGTAAGCCAGGCAAAGGTGGGTGATGATTGGGATCTCAATGAGTTCTTAGAGTAAATGAAGGAATGCAGGAATTTAGAGACAAATGAACTAATGAAATGAGAAAAATCCTCTAATACACATTAAAGCCCAGTAAGCAATTCCAGTCGAAGCCTTACTCACTTCAAAAGAAACTGTACAAAGAGTCCTTGTAAGTCAAAACTCTGAGCCTCTGAGCACAACTAAGGATAATGGGGTCATTCTTGGGAGACAATGTCAACTCTGAATAACCTCCCTGAGTGTCCACATTCAAGTGTGTGGAAGATGGAACCACTTTTCCAGAGCTGCTTCAGAAAATGACATGTCAGTGACTCAAAGCCAGCTCTTTTGCCCCACAGAGGTTTTGAGGTATAGAAAATGTTAAGTTTAGACACAACACTTTATAAAGCAAACATGAAAACTACTTGACAATATAAACTAAGGCACCATACAGACTTGGGGTCCCACTTTCCACATCCTGGGCATCTCTGTTCATTGTCACAGAGCAGTTCCTGTACTGGGAGCTCCTGGTCTCAAACAAAGTGCTTCAAGAAGCAAATGGACCTTTGGTTAATAGCCCCAAACAGCACATGTACATGTGCTACAAAGGAGGGTCTAACTCCCAAGTTCAGTAACCCTGAGAAAATGAAGGAACCTGCCTGGAACATCCTCTGTCTGCCTAGATGGCTCTCAGGCCACACAATTGTCTCTGAAATAATCTTGGCTGAGTCATATGACAACTCACCTATGTCTCAGTCTCATAGTAAAGTTAGGGGTTAGCAGTATCTAACTGTATTAAAACTTGAGCATGGTATGATTTTTCTTTTAGCCAGAGGATTAGAAAAAGTAGAATATACTTAATGAATATAATCATAAAAAGAAGGAGTAACTTCTTAAGAAAAAAAGTCAGAGACACTTTATTGTGTTCTGTTTTACTGGCAACTAAATGATTGACAGAAATCCCATTTCATACTTGTAATTGTAGAGTTAATAGAGGGCTGAAGAGTTTGTGTCTTTGCTTTTTTCTCCAAGAGGAACTTTGCCATTTACTACTACTTCTGTAATGTGCACTTTATCTGATATAAGCATAGATCTGTGTCTGGACAAAATATGCACACATTTGGGCCTAAAACAAACCTTTTTCTCCTTTCTCACTGGCCTTTCAGGAAACAGGACAGACATTGTAGAAAGAGTCTGTAACTGGTATCAGACAGACCTGATGCTTCCTGGATCAGTTACTTAATCTCCCCTAGTGTCCAGTTTGCTCATTTTTACAATGGGCACAAGACCCCAACTCTCAGATTTGCTGTAAGGCTTGTAAGGGCCATTCACAGCTCTTACACTGACAAACTTTTATACTGATGGAATAAAGCAGCTTCATAGACTGAGATACCTAATAGGCTTGGGACCTATTGGGGGTAGGGGAAGTCGTTCTCCATGTCCCTTTCCTCCCACCAGAGAGGACAGCATCTGAACCTGCATTGGATGGCTTACCTCGGCAGCATACCTCACTCCATCCACCACATGCTCAGAGCCGTGGTCATCAGCAGACCCCCAGTGCAGGTGAAATTGTCGCAATCTGTATCTTCCAGTGAGTGGACCCCCATACAGAACTAAACATGAACATATTTTAAATTGTTAGCAAGATAAATTGTTTCCATGTGCTCCCCAACCCACAACATCTCCCTGAATTTCTCAACATGTCCATGTCCTCCGAAGGATGTTTTACAAATGTGCCATTGAGTATGCTGATGGGCGTCCAACTTTTAAGTGTATGAGGAGTGAAAACACACATTTTAAAAAGGGAGAGAGTTCAAAATATTGGTTGTATGGAACACGTGGCTAAGGATTTATTCTGTTTCCTGGAGGACATCAGGCTCTGTGCATAAGGACATGATGTGCAGGGTGCATCGTGAACTCCATAGAGCAACCCAGCTCTCCAAGATGGTTCACAGATAAATAACTTGAAAGGCACATGTTCCTAAGTGACAGCACACAGCATGGATGCAGCGGTCGTTAAGTGAAATCAACACATCAGTTGTCCTGTTTTTTTCTCTTCTGTGACACAATAAGATCTGAGCTGAGCCAGAAAGTCATCCTTTCACCACTAAAACCCAGATTAGATGGCTCGAGTGATCAGTGTGGAATTGACTTTGGAAAAAGACATGAACAAGCTGTCTCTGGAGAAAGACCGTGACACCAAAAAATACACATCATCAGAGGAAAGTCCAAGCATCATGGCTGATCTCTGGCAAGCCTGCCTGGAATCCAGAGTTTAAACTCAGATTAGCACAGCTCCACTTAGCTACGCAGCAAAGCTTGCCTGACACTTTACATAACTGGACTCCACCTGTGAGTGTTTCCTCTAAAACATCCAACCTATGACTATGACCAGAAAATGCCTAATGCGAAAACCACCTCTCAGAGCAGGGCTTTGCACAAGGTGGGGAAAAGGAGTCAAGATATCATGGTTAACTCAGCACTGACTTTGAGATAGTTTGTAATAAAACAGTTAAACTATGTATGGTATAAAATAAATAATGGTGGCAAAATTATTTTTAATGAGAATTATTTAGTGCTGTCAAGTGTCAATTTATTCATCTTATTATCCAGCCTAGATGAGTAAAAATATATATCACTGTCTCCATCTTAAGTCCTAAGATAAGAGATCATTTCTCCAAAATCACACTTGGCATACATAGAGAGTTCATTTACCATTTCATTTGGAATTTTTAAAAAAATCTATTTTAAATAATGCACTCAGATAAGAGGTCTACACAGGTTAAGAAACTACACAGGTTAAATGCCACAGAAGATTGGGGAACATACAATATCTTAGTAAACGGGTCACTGTTATTTGCTATATGCCTCCAAATTCAACGATGTCGTGAAACTAGAAACATATGTAGTACTCTATTGCATTTGACTTTTTTCTTTTTTTATTATTTATTTAAAATTATATTTTATTGACTATGCTATTACAGTTATCCTGATTTTCCCCCTTTGCCATCCTCCACCAAGCACCCCCATTCCCTCAGGAAATCCCCTGGCCATTGTTCATGTCCATGGGTCATGCATATAAGTTCTTTGGTTGCTCCATTTCCTATACTGTATGGTACATCCCTGTGGCTATTCTGTATTATCTATTTGTACTTCTTAATCCCCTCACCTCTTCAACCATTCCCCCACACCCCCTCCCATCTGATAACCATCAAAATATTCTTCATATCCATGATTCTGTCTCTGCTCTTCTTGTTTGATTAGTTTGATTTTTAGATTCAATTGTTTATAGATAGGTACTCTTGCCATTTTACTGTTCATAGTTTTGATCTTCTTTTTCTTAAATAAGTCCCTCTAACATTTTCTATAACAGTTTGGTGATGATGAACACCTTTAGTTTTTTTCTTGTCTGGGAAGCTCTTTATCTGCCCTTTGATTTGAAATGATATCTTTGCTGAGTGGAGCAATTTTGGCTGTAGGTCCCTGTTTCTCATGACTCTGCATATTTCTTGCCAATTCCTTCTAGCCTGCAAAGTTTCTTTTGAGAAATCAACTGACAGTCTTATGAGAACTCCTTTGTAGGTAACTCTCTGCTTTTCTCTTGCTGCTTTTAAGATTCTCTCTTGATCTTTAACCTTTGGCATTTTAATTATGATATGTCTTGGAGTAGGCCTCTTTGCATCCGTCTTGACCGGGACTCTCTGTGCTTCCTAGACTTGCATGTCAATTTTCTTCACCAAATTAGGTAAGTTTTCTTTCATTATTTTTCCAAATAGATTTCCAGTGTTTTGTTCTTTCTCATTTCCTTTCCGGCACCCCTATAATGAGAATTTTGGACCTCTTGAAGTTGTCCCAGAGGCTCCTTACACTATCCTTATATTTTTGGATTCTTTTTTCTTCTTGTTGTTCTGATTGGTTGTTTTTTTCTTCTTTACATTCCAAATCATTGATTTGATTCTTGACTTCATCCACTCTACTGTTGTTTGCCTGTAAATTGTTTTTTATTTCAATTAGTGTACCTTCATTTCTGACTGTACTTTTTTTTATGTTGCTAAGGTCTCACCATGTCCCATGAGCATCCTTATAACCAGGGTTTTGAACTCGGCATCTGATATATTGCTTATCTCCATTTCATTTAGCTCTTTTTCTGGAGTTTTGATCTGTCTTTTCACTTGGGCCATATTTCTTTGTCTCCTCATTTTGGCAGCCTCCCTGTGTTTGTTTCTATGTATTAGGTGGAGCTGCTTTGACTCCATGTCTTGGTAGTGTGGCTTAATGTAGTAAGTCCTGTAGGGTCCAGTGGCAAAGCCTCCCTTATCACCCAAGCTGAGCACTCAAGGTTCGACCTTTATGTGAGCTGAGTACACCCTTCTCTTGTAGGAGGAGTTGAGCCTTTGTTGCTTTTTGAAGATCAATGGGAGGGATTTACCCAGGCCAATCAGCTGCAAGGATTGGCTGTCACCACTTACCACCACTCTCTGCCCTCCGAGAAGAATCAGCTGTGTAGGGTAGGGTGGTGGTGCTCTGATGAGGTATGTAGCACATCGGAGCACATACAAAGCAGTCCACTGGCCCTGGGGTTTCCTGGGTGGTGGATGCCAAGGTCAGCCCCCTATCTGTGTTTTGCCCACAGACACCCTGCCTGAGCTATAAAGCAATCTGACATGGCTGCTAGTTGTGCTGGGCTTAGAGATTTTCAGGCAAAGTCAAGCTGTGAATCTAGGCTGGCTTCTGTTAGTCCCAGGCCTGGGTATGAAGAGCCAAGCAGGATGTGTGCCAAGGGAGTTGGAAGCGGGCCTCAGGTTCAACACAGCTGCCCTAGGCCATGGACCACTGACTGCCTGATAGATTGTTGTAAGAAAAGAATGACTTGGCTGTTTGCTATATCACTATACCAAGAAGGAGAAGCAAATGTTCTTAAAAAATAAAATGTACTCAGCCTTGCGATTTGTCTTTCTCATGGTCTGCTTCAAAGCTTACTCAACATATACAGCCTGACTTCCCCAATAAACAGTCCCCTCCTCTGCATCCCACAGAAGGGACTCCACCTGACCCCACTTTGACTCTGCCTCTTTATTTCTCTATCCCCCACTGCCTTCCCTCCCTGCCTGACTGATCCAGCCGTGTTGTGGCACCTGGGGCTCAGTGAGGCCAGTTGTTGCTTGTTTGAGAGGATTTAGGAAGTTGTGCTGTAGGAGCCAAGATCCACCATTCACATGGAAAAGCAGCTTGGGTGCGGGCAGAGTCTCTGGAGATCTCCAAGGTGAAGCAAACAGCTTTAGCCAGGTTGATGGAATCTCAGATATGGTACCAGCTTGCTGGGGAGGTTTTAGAAAAGGGAAAATGACCTCTGCTTGTCTTCATGCCAGATACTTCATTTCTCCCAGTATGCTGGTGCCATTTAAGCTGCTACCCTGGTGCTGGCGTTCAGTGGGAATGAGTCTGAGTAGGTGAGTCCGTGTGTGGGTTCTTTAAGAGGAAGTTGTGGGCTTATCTTCCTGGCACTGCAACCCTGGCTGAGTGGCCTGGTATGGGGGGCTGGGACTCCTCACACCCAAGACATCCCTCCTGAATTTTTATCCACCAACATGGTGTAGGACTAGACTGTTCCACATCGGTGTCCCTCCTACCAGTCTGGATGGATGTGGTTTCTTCAATTCCATAGTTGTCAGACTTCAACTCGATTTCTGGCAGTTCTGAGTGATTGTTTTTGTATATTTTAGTTGCAGTTTTAATGTGGTTGTGTGAAGAGGCGAGCCACATCTGTCTATGCCGCCAGCTTGACTAGAAAACTCTCATTTGATTTTAACATTGTTAGTAACTTGGAAATCCTACTCATTTTCTGAAACTATATTGTAGCAAGCTGCCTTGAATAATAAGCAAGGCTGGCAACACAATCAGAAAAAAACTAATTTAAAAACCACATTTATCTCTTCATACATCTTCTGTCTATCCCATTAGGATACAAACTCCTTTAAGGCAGATCTGTCTTGTTCCTTTGTGTTCTCAATACCTAGGACAGTACCCAATGAATACATACACTGGCATAAGTGCAAGGTTGCTACTGAAGTGACCTGGGAATCACCAAAGAGCATACTTTAGGACCAATAAGTGTAATGGTGAAATACAATTGAATCACCTCTTATTCTAGAACTAGCAGTATAGCCTCAGTTTTTTTTTTTTTTACATGTGAGACATTATAAACAGTATCCAACTATGATTGTGGGTGGTGTAACTTTATATTGAAAGCCTTGAACTACTTACTGTATGATTGTATCTATGAGCCCATTACATCAACCATCTCTATTATTCAGATTAATTCAGATTCAAATTAATTCAGATTCAAATGAGTGCATGAAAAAAAGACAATTGCACATATATGGAAAGCAAAGTCCCTCCTCCCCGCAAAAGTTGAAAATACCAAGTGTTATTTTTTCTTCGTGCATTTTTGCAATGCTCTAAATAATATGAATCACTTTTATAAATTTGACAAGTATGAGGAAGAAATTTTATGGGCTTATAATTTTACTAACAATATACCATTATATAAATATAGGATATATTTATGTAATATTTATGCAATTATTTATGTAATGAAATATTTATGTAATTATTAAACCAAAGCTGAGCTTGTAAGTGTAAACGTCCTTCCATTTAAGAATTCAAAATTTTTAACTATATGTATCATTAGTAGAGCAAATACAGTGTCATCCTAATATTAGACTAAAAGTAAAAGTAATTTGTGAGAAGACTTAAAATATTATTCTCTCTTATCTCATCTTACTTTTAAACTCTATACCATCTATTTCTCTGGACTGTAGCTGTGCCTGAAGAAAGATTAATTATTCATTTTAAGAAAACATTCTTTTCTACTTCATTTAGCTAATTTGTTATATATAAATAATACTAAAGTTTTGTTTGATCAGTCCATTGTTTATTGACAGTGTCAAAGACACTGTCCCATGAACTTCAAACAGAACTTTTATTACAAGTTCCATCAAAGTACTAACAGTGCCATACAATGCATAGGTGTTTCAAATATGAGAGAAAAGAAGGTACTGTCCAATCATCCATCCTCCTCATTTCTCCCCCAAAAAAGCCAACCTGATTTGTCGTCCGTGTCATCAAAGTCAACGTTGAAGGAATGACCACTGTTACCGATGATTTTTGCTGAGCTTGCGTCATACTTGATACAAAGTGGTCGGAGGGAAGAGTCATACTTCACTTCCCTGGTTTTAATCTCAATTGGGGATTGCTGGTTCCCATCAGCTATAGGGAAAAGTTCATTCCAGTGAACAGGACCTTGAATACAGGGGAGCAAAAGAACAGGACTAAACAAGTGATTTCATTCAACAGGTAATTGTTGCATGCAATGCATTGTGCTTGAGATTGAAGAGAGAACAAGGGTTAATAAACTAAAGTTTTGGTTGGGAACCACCCTGCTTGGCTTCAGGAGCTGTAAACTCCTCCATTGCTAAGGCTGAGTGAGCAACCTCCAGACCATAAGCCACTAAGGAGACAGAGCTTATCTCCCTGGAAGGAGCACTGCTTCTGCTGCTTTTTTCATAACTTGCCTCCGATGGTTGATCAGTCGGCCTGACAGATAAGATTCCCCAAGTGGGGGATGACTAAAGATAGGCATGATCATGTGGAGGCCCCAGGAAAAGACTTAAGGGGTTATGGAGAAAAGGGGTGCTGGACCTCGCCCCTTGGCTTTGATGAGGCCTCACTCCCCTGAGTCCTCGAGAGGTCTCTGATAATTCCTTGGCCACCTTGCCTCCTCTGCCTGGCTTAAGCCTGAAACAATCACAATGGGTGGTGCAGCCCTGTGCTGGATAGGGCAGGCTCCCCAGGTGATCTGGTCTGAGAAAAGATATGTAAATTCCTCTGAGGCCTGCTTTGCTAAAAATGCTTTTAGTTAAATAATAAAGACCTGAGCAAGAAACAAGTTTACTTTCCAAAGTTTCATAGCCTTTTAACTGACAGACCCTAAATCAGAATAAGCCCTAATGTTTCCTTATCTATCACTTAATCCTTACCGCCTGAGAATGATTAATAAATTGGACCTGAATTCCTGCACAAGAAACCCAATAAAACCGCTGTCCAGGCAAGGGTTGGCGCACTCTCCCCTGGAGACCGCTCTGTGGTGCTCCCCACTTGAGGGAGTAGCCGTGCTGTCCCCTTTTCCTCCACAGGACTCGGTAGTCCATGTGAATTTGTCTCATGTCTTGTCCATAATGCTACGGTCACTGCGAGCTGGTGCCACGACAATCTTCATTTTCAGGACCTTCACATTTAATTGTGTGTCGATGTTTTTAAAAGACTAGTTGCTCTTATTATAAGTATGGAAACTTTCTGGTTTACCTTTATTCATTTTCAGAATTAAACAAATCCTTGCAGACAAAAGAGCATGTCCACTTTATAAGGTACTTTCCAAAGGTACTGTTCTACCAAACTAAAAACAACAGTACAATTCTTCACTGCGAACAATGAGGTTCAGTCTCAGCTCCAAGAATGAGCCGTGGTAGCTGCAGAGCAAACCAAGTTTATGACTGAAAGAATTTAAAGAGCTGAATAAGCACAGAGAGGGTGAGTTCTTAAGAATGCCTTCTTCTTGCTTCCATCACTTGGTGTTATCTTCAGGTGTCACGCAGCCCTTACTCAATGACCTGTGATGTGCAACAGGCAATATATAAATCCTCCCATGGGATAATCCAATACAATGGCTGCATCATGTTAGGAAATGTAGTATTGTAGTTGATCTGCAGTGCAGTCAGGTAACAATTTATTATTCTTTTTCTACATTTCAGGATGTCCTTCTGTGGTTATTTTGCCAATGCTACATTTGAATTCCAAAACACAGGACAATGGTCACCCTGATCCTATATTCAGAGGCCAAAATTGCATCAAGTTCCCAAACCAGACATCTTTGGTAAATTAATGTGAACCAATAGGCCAACAATTCCCTTGTCTAGTCTCTGCATTTCTCTGGGAGACTCAGTGTGAATTCTGCCTCTCAGAACCAGCAGCAAGGTGGCAGCTCTAAGTAAGCTCCAGGTCCATGGACACAGCCTCATCACTTCTAGGTCAGAGGTTATTGTCTCCTCCACTGATCTGTAGCCAACACAGCCACCACCAGCTAAGAAAAGCTCAGGGCCACTGGCTAAGCTTTTCCCTTCTCACCAACCAACTTACCTGGTTTCTCCAAAACTCAATGACAATTAGCTAAACATTGGTGACAAACAACACAAATATTTTTAAAAGATAAGCTTAAGAATAATATTTCATGAAAAGTAAAAATGTCACAATTAGTAACAACTTCGATCTCTAAATCTCATGTCCCTGATTACTCATTTTGGCAAAAAAGGAAGCATACATGTCTTCCTTTACATAAGATTCATGTACAAAACATCCCAACATGAATACACACCCACAGACACAACTCAAAAGTTGTTCTCTCACAAATCTGACACTTTGGACTTCAAGCAACTTGAACATCAGAAGTTCTTGCTTACAACTTACTACAGAAAAAGAATTGCTATTCCTTATTTATTAAGTATTCTCACATACCTTTCTAGTACTCTCAATGTATACAATCTAGTGTTTGTTTTAAAGATTTTATTTATTTATTTTTTGAGAGAAGGGAAGGGAAGAAGAAAGAAAGGGAGAGAAACATCAATGTGTGGTTCCCCACTGTGGGGACCAAAGCATGTACCCTAGCCTGGGAATTAAATCAGTGACCCTTTGGTTTACAGGCCCATGCTCAATCCACTGAGCTATACCAGCCAGGGCTAGTCCTTTTTTTTTTTTAATGTTCAAGTTTTCTATTTCATATCCATCTGGTATGACTTAACATAGAGAGAATTAGATTTCAAATATGCAATGCATGTGTCACAACATGTTGACTTTTTTTTCAATCAAGAAACAGTTTTTTTTTCTCCTCATTACTTTACTCTCCTCTTTCCATTTCTTTATAACTAGAACCATTTCGAAATACTCTATTTTAAATATTAACTACTAGGGTAGGTTCATTTCCCTGCTTTTTAAGAGATCCCTTTTTAAAAAGTTTTTCAAAACCTTCAACTTTAAAAACATTTAAACATGGTTCTTAAGGAGAGATATACAAGGTCTGTCCAGAAGGTATCTAGCCATATAATATGAAAAATAGAGACATTTATTGAAGAAGATACAGGATACAAGAAACATTGTACATAGGACAATGTCACCTCAGTTTCCTTCGAAGTAGGCACCTTGGAGCCTCGCACAGTTCTCCCAGTCAACCTCAGCTGCCCCATCATATTTTTATGAATCTCATCAAAGGTCTGAAATCTCTTCCCTTTCTAAACTGATTTTGGCTTTGGGAAAAGCCAGAAGTCACAAGACCCAAAATCTAGGCTGAGTTTCCTGGGTGATTTGATGTTTCACCAAAAACTGTGCATGTGATGTGATGCATGAGTGGGCATTTTGTCATGATGAAGCTGCCAATCACCAGTTACCCATAGCTGCGGCCTACTGAACCATCAAAATAGTTTCTGCGGAGAAATGTTCAAGTTTAGCACAAAATTTGATGCAGATTCATTGCTCTACCTGCTTAGTCATTTTGAATGTGATGGCCACACAGTACACATACTCACTCAATGGCATCTATCATCCTCACTGACTAGTACAGTAAAGCTGCCATTGTTCATACATGCACATTCCAGCATTTCAGTCCACTCTCCTTGGTTGCCAGGTTACATTGATATCCCAGAAACTATTCTCATTATATTAACAATGCCTGGACATTTTCTGGACAGACCTCATATGTTATTTCTTCCTTTGATCCTGGAGCTTTTGAATATCCATAGTGATACATAGTTTTCAGTAATTGTCACACTTTCTAAACTAAGCCAATAAATCTATCTAAGTTTAGTGGAAGATATTCTAAGTTGTTTGTGGAGGTGGTTGCCCCCTTCCAAGGCCTCATGTCACCTGCTCATTCACAGCCTTTGGCAGTCTAAGCAGAAAAGAACATCAGACCCACCAGCCAGGATGCATAACTTCCAGCAGGATTTTGGGTACAGGTGAGCATTCAGAGTGCTATTGCTTCTAAAGCAGGGAATGGCCCAGCAATTCATAGAGAACTATGTAATTGGTCTTCGCTCAAGGCTTTCCTGAGAAGGATTTTTAAACGTTCTAAAGACAGCTTCAATGTTTATAACATATTAGAAAGTAATCAATACTCACTGATCAAAAATATCATTTTTCCTAACCATAATTACTATTGCTACATAGTAACTATTAGTTAATTAATAATAATACAACCCTAGCCAGGTGGTTCAGTTGATTGGAGTGTTGTCCAAAAGGCTACAGGTTCCATTCCTGCCTATGGCACATACCTAGGTTGTGCCATACAATCCCTGGTTGGGGTGCGTATGGAGACAAGTGATCCATGTTTTTCTCTCACATCGATGTTTCTCTGTCCCTCTCCATCTCTCCCCCTCTCCTACCCTCTCCCCCTCCTCTCCCTTTAAAATCAATAAACATATCCCAGGGTGAGGATTAAAAAGATAATAATACAAATTTTTCCAACAGAGAGGAAAATTAAAAAAAATTCAAACATAAATTAGAAATTAGCAAAATGTAAGATTATAATTGTGGCCTTCATCAAAAAGTAATCTACCCAAATTATTTGTTTCATTCTTAAAGTCTTAAATTTTAGCTGCTGCCACTTTTAATTGGTAAGTTAATCATAACTTTAAAAGGCTAAAGTTAGAAGTCAAACTTTTCTGCCCTGGCCAGTGCAGCTCAGTTGGTTGGAGCTTAGTTCTGGAACTAGAGTTGTGGGTTTTCAGACGCAGCACATGCTGGGGTTGTGGGGTTTGATCCCTGGGCCAGGTGTGTATAGGAGGCAACCAGTAGATGTTCCTCTCTCCCCCTGGCTCTCTCTGTAAAAAGCAATGAGAAAAAATGTCCTGTGGTGAAGTTAAGAAAAGAAGTGAAACTTTTCTTTGTGTGTGTGTGTATGTGTGAAAGTTTTTATAAAACTATACCATAGAGTACCATTCAATAATAAACATATTAATTTAAAAATTATTACTATCACTATTATTCCTAGGACTAATTTTGAAAGTGATTCACTCTAAGGTTTTATCAGTGTCACTTTGCAATTAGTTTAAATAAACAGTATTTGAAACAATACGTTTAATTCAATTTAATATAAAAACAAGAAAATGTTTTACTTTTGATAGTTTAAAATAGATAAGAAGAAAAGTATTGTACATGCCTAATTTCCTGCTGCTCCCAAAAGTAAATGCATTTTGCCCGCGTGTTTTAATTTCAGTAACACTTTGCTGATCCTCAGTGTCCGCAGGGTGTATGCCAAAGGAGAGAAGGGGAAGACTGGAAGGAGCCTGAACTCTACCTTTACCTTCTAGAAAGAACCTAAGCCTGAGACTGAGCCAAGTAGGGACTCAGGGTGGTGGCAAGTGTCATAGTTCCCCAGAAACCAGCAGTGTGGGGGTTGCCAAGGAGGCAGCCTGAATTTTCAGAACTGCAATTCAAGTTATTCAAATTTCTTAAATATATTTCCCCGTGCTTTCTATTCTTTGTTTCCCCGGAGTGAATAATGAACTTACAAGACTGAAAGGAAAGTTGACCTCGAGTCATTAAAGTATGTCCTCAGACCACTTTTAACCCAAAGGTGCCGTCAAGAGGGCAAGTCCCGCCACAACGTCAGCTTCCGAAGGGCAGTGCACAGACCAAGGTGAAGTTTAGGGTCTGGGAGCCCCTGGCAGGCTGTCACCCCAGTACCAACACCCCAAGAATCACCCCCCCCCGCAAGCTGTCCGCAAGGAACCGGGGACCCTGCTGTCCAGAGCAGGGGCAGGGCAGGGGACCCTGGTGTCCAGAGGAGAGAGTGCGCTAAGTGGGATTCCTGGCCCCCGGAACCCCCCTCCCCCGGCTCCCCAGGCCCGTCTGTCGGAGGGGCGCTCACCATTGTGTTCGGCATACCCCCAGCTGAGCCGCGACATGGTCTCGGGTAGGAGGGTGGAAGGGCGGGATAGCAGGGAGCTTGGGCGGAGCTGCAGAAGTGGGGGTGGTATGCGCACTTGGCCTATAGCCTGAGGGGTGCTCGGTCTGCTGCCAGAGGACGCGCCAGGGCTGGCTGAGTCAGGGGCTTGGGTCCCCTCCTGCTCTGAACCCAGGGAAAGGTGGGTGGTGGAGAGGGGAATAGGGAAGGAGGAAAAAGGCTCCCGGGGCTTCCCGCCTGCTGCAAGAGTCCCAGGAGAAGGAAGCGCTGCCTGTAGGCTGCCCCAGACGGTGAGTCACCGGAGGTGGCCCTGGTGGGGGTTCAAGCCCAGAACAGCCAGGACGGAGGCAAAGCCCAAAAGTAACAGCAGTATTCATGAAGGTCACGCCCTGGTCAGGCCAGCGCATTTATCCACATTTTACACGATGCCCTCCCAGCATCTGCTGAGGAAGATACTCCAAATGCCACAGCGTCGGAAGGGCTCAGTGACCTTTCTAGATCCCGCAAAAAGCGGGGCCTGCAGGTCCCTCCCACACCGACATCCCGCTGGCTCTCTGTCATCTTCTGCACGTTGTGGCTGGGTGCCTAATTCTGCTGTCTTCCGCATGGCAGAGGAGCAGGGTGTTCAGGCTCCCTGCTCCTGTGCCTCTCCTGGATGCTCAAGGCCTCTCCTGGATGCTCTCTCCTGGCTCTCCTGGTTCTCTGTCATCCTCTGCATGTTGTGGCTGGGTGCCTAATTCTGCTGTCTTCCGCATCGCACAGGAGCAGGGTGTTCAGGCTCCCTGCTCCCGTGCCTCTCCTGGATGCTCAAGGCCTCTCCTGGATGCTCAGTGGCCTTGCTGCCCGGGACCGAAGTGAACTTTCTGTTTTGGAAGGGTGGCTGTGCTGAGCTCCCATGGAGAAATGGACACAGTGTGATCTGCTGGGATTGTAATTACCATCCCAGAGACTAAGACTTTGAGTTTGGTCCCTTTGAAATTTCAGATTGAACTCTGAAGTGTTTTTTTTTTCATGAACACACTAGTGCAAAGGGGTTCTTGATGGCATGAAACTTCCATTAAGACGGAAGGGTGGCTGTTTAAATGCCATCTTTCCTCCTGAAGTGGGAGACAGCATTGGAAGAACGCAGTCTTGGTGGTTTTCTACAAAACAAAACATACTTTTTCTATGATCCAAATGAGCTGAAAAATGTTTATAGCAGCTTCATTCATAATTGCCAAATCTTGGCAGTACCCAAGATATCCATCAGTAGGTGAATAGATGATTAAATTGTGGTTCATCGAGACAGTAGAATATTATTCAGCACTGAAAAGAAATGAGCTATCAAGCCATGAAAAGACACAGAGGCACATTAAATACATATTGCTAATTGGAAGAAGCCAATCTGAAAAGGCAACATAATGTATGATTTCAACTATGTGACATTCTGGAAAAGGCAAAACTATGGAGACAGTAAAGGGATCAGTGGTTGTCAAGGGCTGGGAAGATAGGGGACAAATAGAGCACAGAGGATTATAGGACAGTGAAAATAACCTATATGATTCTATAATGATGGGAGCACGTCATTATGCATTTTTCCAAACCCACAGAATGTACAGCACCGAAAATGAACCCAAGGTAAGCTATGAACTTTGGGTGATAATAAGATGTCAAGGTAGATTCATCATTCATAACAAATGTACCCTTTGGTGGAGGAATTAATAATGGAGGAAGCTATGCATTAATGGGGGCAGGGGATATTATAGGAAATCTCTGTACTTTCTTCTCAATATTTCTTTGAACTTAAAGTTATTCTTAAAAAATAAAGTCTTAAAAAAAGGTAAACTCACAAAAAACCAACAGAGTCATGTAAAATATACAATACCCACACAAGAGCTAGATTACAGGAGATCCCATACCAAATTTGGGATCATTTGACCATCAAAAAGAATAATAATTGTAATAGATTATAATATCCTTCCCCCAAAATATCCATGAGTCCAGAGAGAGAGAGAGAGAATGACAGATATTGGATACAGATGAAATGATAAAAATTATAACAATCATTTTGGCAAGGCCAATGTAATATCTGGTTGAGGCAAAGACCAGTCATGGGAGTTAAAACTTCTGGACACAAGGTTATAGGCAGACAGGATATTTACACAGTCTATACAGAGACAAAATATACATAAAAACCAAACACAATGTGTGATTCTCAGTTAAGTCCTACACTGGTGAGGGGGGTGGAGGGAAGCTAAAATAGATGCTTTTGGTCAATTGGAGAAATGTTGACATGGACAGCATGTAGGTGGCCTCATTAAATTGATGATAATTTTTGTAGGTGCGATGATGTGCTGGGGAGACTGCAGAAGGTAAATGCTGAAACCATCAGGCTGAAATACCCTGGTGTCTGCAACTGACTCACACATGTCTTGGTCAGTAACTGATGGATCCAACTGAAGGATATGTGGATGCTTAAAAGATTATTTTTACAATTTTTCTGTACATATTAAATTTTTTCAAAAAAATTTGGAATCAATTAACCCATTAATTTGCTAAATAACACTTCATAACTATTTGTGGGTTTTCTTCTTAACAAAGAGATCCTGTTTCCAGATTCACAACCATCAGGTACAAACAAGTAAAAGACTAACACTGACCAGTGAACCCAGGATTCCTGACCAAGGCCATGGTCATCATCTCCACTTCACTCTTGAACCGACTAGATCCAGCCCAGTTTCTTTGCAGCAAACATGCTTAATCAGCTCTCAAAGCATCAAACACTGTATGTTGTAAGCTGCACTTGTAAGTTATAACCTTTGACATAAAAATATTTCATGAAGTGAAGTGTAGTAAGGGAAAATCAAAGTGATGTTGTTGATACTGAATGAATTGATACTGTTTTATAAGAGCATATGCACAGGCTCTGTGAGGTGCACATTTTCCCCAAGTACTCCTTTTGGAAAGCCTAAATGTGAACCCAAGTGGCTATTTTCATCTGATTTTACCAAGCAGAAAAAATAGCTGAGCAAGATTCCTCTGTTATCCAGACAGGCCAGCCACACAGTGGGACATAGTGCCAGTCTGCAGAGTCCCAAGTTCAAGGTACTCTCCAGTAGTGCCTGTTTCTTGCTTTAATTGCATCTTGTTTGCACAGCTGGGACTTACTAACCACAGGAATGTCTTACTATTTGCTATCTTGTGAAGGGTGTTGATTTTATGGAGCTGATGTATGGAGTTTCTATTATTTTACCTCCCCATTCTTCAGGTTACCCTACCGTGGGGGTGCATAATGCAAGCTGCGCAGGAGAGATCTCACTGAGAGATTGCACAGAGGCCCAAGGGGCTAAAGGACTTGCTCAATGACCCAGGTTTCATGTCAGAAGAAGAATTCTCTGACCAAAACTGAAAGGGTAGCTCCAGTGAATCATGGCTCAAGAAACTTCTCAGACTATAGTTTTAGAAAGTGGAGGCAAACATTTTGTCATTTATTGTCAGACAAGAATACATTCATTGCTAAAACCCTACATTGCACATTTCTATTTTGTTTCTTCTCATACACTTTTAAAATAATTTTTCCATACCTATTTTTCATGCTTCATATCTTATTTGAGCATATCACAAAAGTATGAAAAAGAAAAGAAGAGAGAGATTATTTAAAAGGAAGTGAAGTTGTATAGACATCAGATCAATGTTGAAAAGTCCTGATAATTCAGGCCAAAATAATCCAGCTGTCAAAGAATTTAGTTAATTATTCCTTGGACTTAATAAATAAGTCAGTGTTATTCTATTGCTATATTGTAAATGTTCATAACCTTACATCATATTCCCAGACATGCTTCCTACAAAGCTTTATGTAAAATGGTGTTCATCATAATGGAGTTATAACAGAAAAAATCTAGAAACAAATGCAAATGATAAAAATTGAAATAACTTATTATATATCAAAGAGATGTAATTTTAGGAAGACATGAAATATTGCATTTAAAAGTATACTTTTTTGTGTTTATATTTATAAATTTTTATCTAGAGAGATAATTCTCATTTTTCATTAACAACATAATATATTTGCATAGAAAAAAGCCTGCAAAGAAATCTAATTTTAAAAATCTGAGCGATGGAATATCTTCATTGTTCAAAAATATTTGTTGGGTTCTCTTTATGTGCTGGCACTGTTTCCAGCACAGGGGATGGAGCAGCTGCATAGCCAGCCCCTTGTGGCATCTCCTTCCTCCCTGAATCGGACTGGCAAAGTGACAGTGTGTGACTTCTGAGTCCAAGTCACAAGAGACATTGCAGTGTCTTCTTCTCTTGGATCCTCAGTCTGGGGGCTGTCAGCTTCCGTGTCATGGGGACACTCAGGCCTGCAGAAAGGTCTTCCTAAAAGGAGTCAGGTACCTGGCAGTGGCCAGTGCCAGTGGCAGCCCTGAGCAATGTGCTTGGCTAGCTGATCCCCATCCTTGGCTGAGCCTTGAAGCGATTGCAACTCAGCCAACGTCTAACTGAAACCTCATGAAAGACCAGAACCAGACCCATCCAGACAAGCCCCTTCCAAAGTCCATCCCCACAGAAATCATGAGATAATAAATGATGACTGTTGTTTCGAGCAACTTAGTTTTTAAGTGATTTGTTACACTTCAGAAAACAAATACAGCAGAAAACAAAAACAGATAGAAAAGTTCTGCCTTTATGGAGCTTACATTCTAGCAGAAGACAGATAATAAGCAAAATATATAAACTATATGAGATATGATAATAATGGCATAGCAGGACAAGGGTAGGGGAGTAGGAGGACCCCTGATTTCACAGAGGTAGTCATGAAGCCCTCTCTGAAAAGATGCCTTTTGAAATAAGACCTGGGAGGAGAGGGAGGAGCCTAGCAGATATTTAGGGGCAAATACCCTAGCAGATGGTCCAGAGAAGCGGGAACACACACCTACCATGATTAGAGGACAGTGAGAAAGCAGTGGGGATTGGTGTGTCAAAGAGGGGGCCACAGAGCGGCTGCAGGCCCTTGTAAGTGCTTGGCTTTTATTCTGAGTAATGTGGGAACATCAGAAGTTTGGAGCTGATGAATGATATGATCTGATCACCACCAGGACTCCTCTGGCTGCTGGGCTGGGTAGAGATGAAAGCAAGGGAACCAGTTAGGAAGCTGTTAGAACAATCTGAGTGAGACAAAGAAGATGGTGAGCTAGATCAGAACCCAGTCATAGCTGGTGGTGCATTTCTTATTTATGCTTTTTTGAATTTCCAAATTTCTAAATGACTCTCCATGACTTTTATAATCCAAAAGGAGAAAAAGAAGTTTTTAAGTAGCTACATGCTTGTTTTTGGTTGTATTTAATCACAGTATAGATAGCCATGTAATTCTTAGCAAAACTTCAGAACAACAGCATTCTAAAACACTACAGAGGGTCAAAAACTGTCGACTTTGGTCTATGAAAACTAACAATTTTAACTGAAAAACAAAATCACTGTTGAGCTTTATAAAGTTTTATTGTTTACTTATCAACTAAACTTGGTAATTACAAAGCAAGCATCCATTTTTTTTCTTTAAACACTGCTAAAATTTAGAGTGTCAAATCCTAATTTAATAACACACATCCTTCTTTGCCCTTGCCGATTTTCTGGGTTTTAAACATGTACCTGCTACTTCACAATTCCTGTTCTCTTTAACCATTACTCTCATTTTAACCAAGCATCATTAAAAATGTGAAAGGACTTTATGTACCCTTTAAATATTTTTATGGCCTTAGTATACGTATTTGATTGTTTCCAACCTTCAGCTTTTGCATATGTCCTTGGTGACTGTCATTAATTCAGATTCTGGTCAGGAGATTAAAATCTGCTGGAGATTAAAATCTGCCAGGAGATTAAAATCTGGATAAAATCTGCTTCTTTAAATTGAAAACATATTTGTGGAGCACCAATCACTTCAAGGAACAGAGATAGAAAGAAGTATTCCTCTAGGTATTTTAGAGTTGTTTTCCATGGACTGGCTATAGTCCCTGCTTCTTACACATCAGAGGATTTTCTGTCATTGAGGAAATGTTATGTCACAACTCTATGCACTGGAATTACAGAACCCTGGGTAAGATACCAACGTGACATAGTAAAAGACCCAGCAGACTGCATGGATGATTGCAGACAGGCAGACATACAGGTCATGTGACCTTTGAATTATAGAAAATGCAGAGTGATTCCAACTCTTGGCTATTACAAATAGCACTGCTATGAACATAGGGGTGCATAAGTTCTTTTGAGTGGATTAGAAAACTGTGGTACATTTACATAATGGAGTACTCTGCAGCAGAAAGAATTCCTACTTTTTGTGACAGCATGGATGTAATGAAAGATTATCATGTTAAGTGAAACAAGCCAGTCAGTGAAAGACAAATACCATATGATCTCACTTATAAGAGGGATCTAATGAACAAAATAAACTAATGAGCAAAAGAGAACCAGAGGCATAAAATCACAGAATAGACTGATGGAGGTAAGAGGGGAGGAGAGAGGGAGAGAGGCTGTTTGAAAGAAGGTGAAGGGATTATTAGTCAATGAACGTATATGAAAGACTCATGGACATGGACAATGGGGGGGGATTGACTGTGGAAGTCGTGGGGAGGGCTGGGCAGAAGGGGACTGAGGGGAAAATGGAACTGTAAAGCAGTAAAAAAAAAAGAAACAAAGAAAATGCAGAGTGAACAGCTAACACTTGAGATCTGTATCCTGCAGAAGGGAGTCATTTTCCTTCACTAGTTAACTGTTTTCTATTTAAAATAATACAGAAACATCAGTACCTATACCTTTGTTCGAAATCTGGCTTTTCTACGATGGCAAAAAAGGAATTAGCAAAACACGGGGCACTTCAATGCAGAGATGCTCTTGGAAGCATGGGATCACTTTCCTAGAAAAGTCATCCCAGAGGTCTTAGCTGGGAAGTCTGCACACACACATCCTGAAGGCAGACGTGTTCCTGAAACAGGAAAAGACATCATCGAAATTCAGGCTGCCTGTCATGTACAGAATCCAATAAGCAGAGACAGGTATTGAATTTTTATGGATGCTTTATTCAGATGGCCAGCAATCTGAGAAGATGGTGGGTTCTTACCCTAACAAACTGTCTTACCTTTTCTTTCCAAGCCAGTGTTTTTAAAAAAGGCAATAAAGAAGGTGCGGTGAGGGTTTTGAAATTCAGGGGAAAATTAGGTGAAAGAAACTGCAGAGGTCTCGTGCTAGGCAGTTAGCTGTACCCAGGGGCGGGTGGTTGTCTGTCTCTTCCAGGAACACAATGGCCTGGATGCCTCCACTTGTTCCCCAGACGGTAATCTCTAGCAGTACCCCAGGAAGTCTGCTGTCTCACTCCAGAGTGGTGGGCCTTATCTGCAGTTCCTGAAACAATAGCTTTAACATATGCATTACCTCCTAGACTTATTAACTATTTACCTTAAACTAAAATTTTCCAATTCTTGAGTCCCCTATCATTTCCTCTGCGTTTTTGAAACTACCTGATACTTGTTTGACAACATCTTCATAAGGCCCTGCGCTCCTCCCCTGTTCCACACTGCTCTGAAGCAAGGAAACAATCCGGAAAAAACCCGCATTTGGACACCGGCTGGGGTACGCGCGCCCCCTCCTGGGAGCGAAGGCACTGGGTAGCAGCGGCCCGGAAGACAGCTAAGGTGAAGCTCCTGCGGCTCGGCGACGAATAGGCTTTTGTGAGACCAAAGCCTGGATCACTCGGGGTTTGACGTCCCGTGGTGGGCGGAGTTCCCTTTGGGGGCGTGGCGTCACTGTGCTGTGGTTACAGTGCCCGGAAACGAGAGCGGGCCCTGTGGGCGGGACTACGTCCCGGAGCGGGAAACAGCAAGTGGGCGAAAACACGTCCCTTTCGTTAGTGGGCGGGGTTTCATTTACGGACTGAGACAACGCTCTGCGAGTCCGGTGCTGCTTCATGGGTGGGGCTCTAATCGGTTGGCCAGGCTTGTCTCGTCTTCGGACCGATGCACGAGTAGGATTTCGCTTTGTGGGCGGGGCACTGCTCGGTGGGTGGAACCACAAACTTGGAGAGGAAGGTTAATTGGCTGCCTCTCCTTGAACTTCCTGAATCCCGCGCGTTATCGAGAGCTGGGGCGGCCGCGTGAGAATATCCGAAATACGTTCGGTGAGAGGCTGGTGGGTAGTTTCGGGGCCCGGGCGGGACTAGCTGGCCTCGCACCGCTGCAGCCCGGGGTCCGGATCCTCCGCACTCTTTCAGGCTGTCCTCTTCGGGGGCGGCCGGTCCGTGGGCCTCAGCCCTGGGCCGGGGACCAATTTTTGGTCGTGTCTGTTACCATGGTTTCCATTTGGTTGTCAGGGATATTCCCGGTCCCCCCAGATAGAATATTACCTTCTCCACGAAGCTGCCTTCGACTGCCTTTGTCATTATGTGTGTGCCATACCTGGTAAATAATAGTGATTGATTAATGAGTACTAGATGAGTGGTTGGATTTTGGTTAATATTGGAAGGATTGTGGGTCATTTAATTTTGGGGGGATTTGTTATGTTCTGTTTCTTCTGTATTACGTTTTTTTTATCGTGTTCGTTATTTTTAAGTACTTTTGGGGTCAAAAGCGTTGCTGTTACGTAGTTGTCTGAGGTCAGACGTGGAGGATGTAAACTGTCAAGAGATACAGTGTGAGCAAAGGGAAGAAAATGAGAATGTTCAAGTATATTCAAAGAACAATATGCAGAGCAGGTGGGTGCATATGGAGAGATAGCAGGGGAGAGTGTGACAGATGTATGGTGGATCCGGGGTTCCAGCAGTAAAGACAGAGCATATTGCTTCTTGTGCCCTGGAGGAACCGTCACAGGTTTTTAACATTGGAAGGTTCATTTCATAGATTATTCTGGACAGATTTTAATGCATGTGGCTCAGGCCAGGGGCGGGCAGTCTGTAAAGAGCCAGATAGTAAATACTTTACGCTTTGTGGGCCACAGTTGTAGCAGGAAAGCATCCATGGACAATACATAATTGATTGGTCATAGCTGTATTCTAATAAAACTTTTACAAAGACAGTACCTGACCTGATTTGGACTATAGGTAGTTTGCTCAGCCAATAGTATAACCAAATATACCTAGGGACTATAGTAGTTACCCAGTAAATGTTATGTCATATTTTTGTATTGCATTTTTATTTATATAGGGTTGGCCAAAAGTAGGTTTAGTTGTCTGTAGGGAAAATAATACAATAATTAATAAATAATATAAGAATAAACTGTCTCGCGTACTTAAAACTGTAAACCTACTTATGCCCCTCCCTAGTGGTAGACTGCTAGGTCTACCTTTGAATCTTGACATTATCTTGACATTATCATTCCCAGTGTGATAATGGGCACATTAACTTCCCTTTGCATCAGTTTTTCTTTTTTGTTAATTTGTAAATGGGGATAAACTGTATCCCCGACAGAGCGTTATGAGGAGTAAATTAGTCAAAGCACATAAAACGTAAGCATGGTATACCTAGTAAAAGCTCAGTAAACCTTAACTATTAATATTTTAAAATATATTTTATTGATTATGCTATTATAGTTGTCCCATTTTTTCCTCTCCTTTATCCCCTTCCACCCTGCACCCACCATCATCACTCCCCACCCTTAGTTCATGTCCATGTGTTGTGCATATAAGTTTTTTGATTTCTCCATTTCCTACACTATTTTTAACCTCCCCTTGTCTACTTTGTATCTACAATTTATGCTTCTTATTCCTCGTATTGTTGCCCCATGCTCCCCAGCCCCCTCCCCACTAATAACCCACCATGTGTTCTCCATTTCTGTGATTCTGTTCCTGTTCTAGTTGTTTGCTTAGTTTTTTTTTTTTTTAGGTTGAGTTGTTGATGGTTGGGAGTCTGTTGTCACTTCACTTTTCTTATTTGTGATCATCTTTTTTTTCATAGATAAGTCCCTTTAACATTTTGTATAATAAGGGCTTGGTGATGATGAACTCCTTGAACTTGATCTTATCTAATAAGCGCTTTAATCTGCCCTTCCATTCTAAATGAAAGCTTTGCTGGATAAAGTAATCTTAGATTTAGGTCCTTGCTTTTCATGACTTTGAATACTTCTTTCCAACCCCTTCTTTCCTGTACGGTTTCTTTTGAGAAATCAGCTGATAGTCTTCTGGGAACTCCTTCATAGGTAACTGTCTCCTTTTTTCTTGCTGCTTTTAAGATTCTCTCCTTATCTTTAATCTTGAGTAATGTAATTATGATGTGCCTTGGTGTGTGCTTCCTTGGGTCCAACTTTGGGGCTCTCTGAGCTTCCTGGACTTCCTGGAAGTCTATTTCCTTTTCCAAATTAAGGCAGTTCTCCTTCATGTTTTCAAATAAGTTTTCAATTTCTTGCTCTTCCTCTTCTCCTTCTGGCACCCGTATGATTTGAATGTTGGAACGTTTAAAGGTGTCTCAGAGGTTCCTAACCCTCCTCATTTTTTAAAAAGGTTTTATTTATTTATTTTGAAACAGAGGGAAAGGGAGGGAGAAAGAGAAGGAAAGCAACATCAATGTGTGGTTGTCTCTCACACTCTCCCTACTGGAGGCCTGGTCCGAGCAACCCAGGCATGTGCCCTGACTGGGAATCAAACCCGGGACCCTTTGGTTCGCAGGCTGACACTCAGTCTATTGAGCCATACCAGCCAGGGCCTTCTCATTTTTTTGAATTCTTGTTTCTTCATTCTGCTCTGGTTGAATGTTTATTTCTTTCTTCTGCTCCAAATCATTGATTTGAGTCCCAGTTTCCTTCCCGTTACCGTTGGTTCCCTGTATATTTTTCTTTATTTCACTTTGCATAGCCTTCACTTCTTCCTGTTTTGTGGCCTTATTCAACTTTTCTGTGAGCGTCCTGATTACCACTGTTTTTAATTCTACATCTGGTAGGTTGGCTGTCTCTTCCTTGCTTAAGTCTGTTTTTGGATCTTTGATCTGTTCTTTCATGTGGGCCATCTTTTTGTCTTGGGGTGCCTGTTACATTGTAAGAGGTGGAGCCTTAGGTATTTGCCAGGGTGGGGCAACGCACCTCACTGCGTTGTAGTGCTCTATGTGGGGGAGGGGTCCGAAAGGGAACAATGCACCTTGCTTGGGTCTGGGTCAGCTTTCAGTCACTTCTCCCACTTCCCACAAGCAAATCAGGCCCTCTGGTGCTGATTCCCAGGTGGGTTGGTTTGTGTATATTCTAGGACCCTGGGGGTCTCCCCAATGACCCCCAATTCCCACAGGTTCTTAAAGCCAGAGGTTTTGAGCCTTTCTTTTTCTCCACTGGAACCCTGGGTTGTGGGGTCTGTCTCACTCCCCAGTTGTTCCTCCTGGTTTATCTGCATGGGAAAATGGAACCACTGGGTGGACCAGCTGCTGCCTGGCCTGCCTGGTCCTCCAGCTGCTGCCCTGCCCTGCATCCTGTCTGCCCTGTCTGTCCATCTCTGCCAATCCTACCAGTGTGGATGAATGTTTCTTCTTTAACTGCTTTGTTGTCAGACTTCCATATAGTTCGATATTCTGGCAATTGTAGTTCTTTGTTTTTATATTTGTTGTCCTTTTGGTTGTGGGAGGAGGCAAAATGTATCTACCTATGCCTTCATCTGGACTGGAAGTCCTTAACTATTAGTATTTTAAAAATTATTCCTCATGTTCATTGTTAAAGATAGATTGGAGAGATGTGTCTAAGGTTGAATTTACAGGATTAGTGCACATTTGGCTATAGAACGAAGAATATCTGAAGTTTCAAGGCAAGAGCTTTTCACAGAGAGGTGACCTGAAAATTGTGAAAGTAATTTAAGGGAGGGGAGGTAGGAAGTGCAAGATTAATTACTAATTTTTGAGGAGGGGCACACAGGAGAGGAAGTGGGGCAAGTAGGCAAGAATGGAAAGAAGGAAGGAGTCAGTCCTAGGGTATGATGGGCACCAGGGTGGTACAGTAGCATGTGAACTAGCAGGATGGATGGTGATGGTTCACTTGGTGGGATGTGCT
>PVKM010016763.1:0-26509 GCA_004027735.1 Carollia perspicillata
TCCTGCAATTCCAGTGAAGCCTTCAGATGGCTTCAACTGCTGCTGGCCTATGAGTGCAGTTGTGAGGGAGACACCAAGTTGGAACAGCCCAGCTAAGCCTTTCTCGAATTCCTGATTGTTACTGTTTAAGCCACTAATGCTTAGGCTAATTTGTTACACAGCCATAATAATTACAACAGGAGTAACATATCTGATTAAAATGTTTTGGGGATAAAATAAGGAAATGCATCTAAAGAGGTTAATATGGTGAGCAGTGCACGGTATGTACTTAAAAACAGAGTGGTAGGTGCTACTTAAGTAGTGTGGTGTTTGCGTGTGGGTGGCCAGGGACCAAGGTGTCTAAACCCAATGAAGAGAATAAAAAGCCCCATGTCAGGACAAGCTGTGCTGCCATATGGACTTTCTGCGACTTGTATGCAAGACTAAGCGTTCACTGAAACAAGTTATCTCTTCTGCTGGGCTAGATTTCATTTCCCGGCCTCATTTTAGTTATGAACGGCATGCGACTAACCCTGCCCGAGAAATGAGAGCAGAGATTATACGTGCTGCTTCCACTGTGGCCCGGAGACCTCCAATGGACCATCTTGTTCTCTCCCTCTACTCATCCTTCCGAATGCAGAGAAGGGCGAAGCCGTAAGATGGAAGGAACCCCTGACCCTAAAAGAACGTGTAAGAGGCTACACACCAAGCAAGAACACTAACGTTAGTCTTTTTGTGAGCAAAAATTTCTCTTTTGTAAGCCACTGACTGGTACTTTAGACTTTATCCATTGCAGTAGGTAGTGTGATGTTAATTAATATAAACCTTGACTGGACACTGTTGTCTTCCTTCCTATCAGGACCCCCTCTTCCTTATTGGCAGGCTACTCTGTCTGAATTTGGTACATTGTAGGAACTTAACAATACACAAAGAATTAAATTGATCTCAACTGTTAAAAGTCCCACTGAGACTAAGATCTGTCTCATCAGAAACTTTCACTAAATCAAAATGAAACAGATCACATCTTCAGGTACTGGATTCAAAGGGATTTACATACAGTTTCCCCTATTCTAATATATTCCCTTGTTATATCTTCTTTCTGATATTTTACCTTATTTTCTCTTTACACTTAACCAGCTTGGCTACAGCTTCTGGTCCAACATATCCTGGTGTTCTGATTTTCCCATTTAGTAGTTGTATGACCTTGGACAAGTCCAAACATAAAACAAGACATTTTTGTTCAATAATCACGATGAAATGAGATAAACAAATCCAGGAGCCCATGAGAGTACCTGGTACTTAGTAGAGGCTCAAAACTTAGCTACTATTATGCAAAATAAAAATTATTTACCAAACCCACTTATATTTATTAGCAGAGTAAAAATATGTGTCACCTTTTGGAATACCTAATGATATTTAAAACTCTATATTTTTATATCCTGATTCTCTGGCAGATATTACTGAGTAAAATCAATATCTAAAATTATCGTATAAATTATAAAATGCATTCTGGGCATGTGAAAGTTAAATGGGTCAGTCCCTCTTATTTTTTTTTAAACCTTGAAATATCTCTGGCATAGAAATTCCTCATAAACCCTAGAAGGAAAAGCTTATAGCCCAAACATAACCAGAAAATTAAACTCAACTCTATTTTACCATAATATTTTCTCCTAATGTGATGATACACCTGACAAAATTTAACAAGCTTGCTGATATTTATTTCAGAGCACCACTTTGTAGCCTGAAATGGATACTTACCCCAGCAGGTGTCAAGACTCAACAACAATCCACTTTCAAAGTTAAATGCAAATTACACACTGAAATTCTATAGAGAAGACAACTCTACTCCTTCTCACCCTCCCCCCGACCAAGACTTCTTGTACGATATTTTCTAAATGAAATTACACTTAACTGATACAGTAAATGAATCTGGGAGAAAAAATTCCCTTCTGGTTTAAAGGAACATCAAAGTCCATTTCACAAATGAGAAATAAAATGTGACTTCCTTTCAACAAAACAAACACCTTGATGCTGATTCTTTACCACATTAACAAGGAATTTAAAGTCCATATATTTCCTTTGAACTTGGTAGTAAGTTTCAGTGTGCCTAGCATGTTGATGTCAAATGTGGCCCTGACAAGTGCTAATGTATATACCCTTTAGGTTATTTGATACTCTCTATACAGATGCACTACTGAATTAAAATGGAAAAAAAAAAGAAGTTAATTCCATGGGTTCAAACATTCACTTGTAAAAAATAGAACTACAGAAAACCATCAATATTTAAAGTGCTTGGAAAATACTGATGATGCAAATGATTTCACACTAATCTAGAGAGCACAATTAATAGTTAAAAAGATGATTGCAATAAATAGCTAGGAACATGGTTAAAATAATTACAGCTTGGTACTTAATACTCCTTTTTAGTAGCAGAATTTCCAAATAAACAGCATTTATTTCTAAAAGATCTTTCTCCAGTGCTCTCACTATGTCAATATTTACTATAAACTCAGTATGAGAAATGTCCCGGAAAAGTTGCTATAGACTACAAGTAAGCCCAGGTGAGTATACAGGAAGCCGGGCATCAAGGGCATGAATTCACTTCACCTAGAACAAAGAGGATCCCCGGGAGCAGTAATCCTCCAAATGAAACAAAGGGAAGTTTCACAAGCACCTTCATTTCTTATTTCTCACATGTATAGAACTATTAATAAATGACTTACAAAGTGGCCAAGGAAAAGAGGCAAAAGGGGAAGAAAGACTCACAAAGCAAATTTGAAAGTCCAAATATCATCTTGAAATGCTATATGGGAATGTAAAATTTCAAATCGTTCTGAAGTTTCTGACCAAAAAAACCCCCACTTCTCAAGAAGTGTTATTTACGTTCTTGTGATTAATTTAAGGAATATGTATGTGCTAGCTTGTATATTTACAACTACAACGATGTGTTTTCCAAGAGTAATATCTTCAAGGCATTTTAGGAAAAAAAGTGTCACCTCATTCCATCCCCCTTTTTTGATATCAGAGTGACTGAAAAGTAGGTGATTAGAAAATAACAGTCTGCTGTAACTTCAACCTTACTCTCCCCTGGGGCAGCGGATTATTCCTACATCATAATATCTGTTAGTTAATACCAAAGGCTTCACCCAACTTCAAAGCAGAGATATTAAAGGCTCACTTTCCACTACAAGCAGGTGTATTTTTATTAGCTTTCTCTTTCAAAATTGCTATGACTTCACTTGCGGATATCCCGCCAACAGCCATTATTGAAAGGCTTACTATAATTGCTAAGTTACATGCAACGTCTGAAGCACAAAACCAATGTCACTTACAGCTCTCCAACAATCGACTGAAACCAAGTGTTACATCATTAAAGCTGAATTACAACACACCCATAGCGTGTTTTCCATGTGTGCTATTTTAAACAATAGTAGAGCAAAACCTGGCTATAAATTCACAGATCCCCAATTTGTTCAAATTCATGAACAATAAGAGCTGTCCGAGAGTCTTTTCTGGCTCCGTTTTAGTCAGAAATGTCATGCACCAAAATTAAATGTCTGTTTGGATTTTATTGGAGATGGAAATGCTAGCTTTATGTTATAAATTTAAACAACCTGCCACAAAGGGAGACTCACATTTGTATCGCTTGGGAAGGCATATTCATCTCTAATTGCTTAGGGTAACACAAATAAACTAATGTAAAGTGTTCAGTTTCTTAACTGGTTTTGTGTAGAATAAATCAGATGAAGTGATGATGGCCTGGGTTTTCAGGGGGTTCAGATTGGATTTCTTTTCTTTGATAGAGCTGGATATAGAATCCCCGCATTCAGTTCATGTTAATGATGGGAAGTGTTCTGGAAATTCATGGAACTTCGATAGGACATACATTAGTGCTGATAAAAAGAAATATTAGCAGTATGCTCATGTTCCATTTTTTTCTAATTAGGTTCTACCCATTCCATTATTTGGTGATCTAAGTGGAAATAATTCTTCTGTCATAGTGGTACGCAAAGCTATCATAATTACTTTTTTTGAAAGGTCGACAACTTTTTTATTCGGCTTCAGTGACTTTTATGGTGCCTAGATTCCACCGGAAAATATTTAGTCACTCGCTTACTTGGATAGAAATCCATCACCTGGAATAGAAATCATGGTTAACGTGCCAGCATCTTTGTGCAGACAGGCCCTGAAAATATATACTAGGCAAGGCCATTGCCAAATGACTTGTGTCTGGCCAGCACTACCTTTCAAATGTTCTCTGCATACCAGTTACTGTTAAGATTTATTGCAGCATGTGTAGATAAATATATTTAAGCTTTCATATCCATAACTTAGATAATACAGTAGCAAGCTACATTCTATATATTGCTTGTCTTCAGTTATGGTTTCAGTAGCCATTCATAACATCCAGACTTCTCACCAACATCTAACAGTAGTCTTTGCTATTTTACATAGTCACACTAAACCCAATGTAGAAATTATATGTACATATTTACATATATAAATTTATAGCTAATCCATAGAGAAATTAGTTTAGCTTTTAAATACATCCAATTGTGAGAAAATACATGATAATAAACAGAAGGTCTACTCCAAAATACAGAAGAGAACTGGGGCCCCATAAAAATATACAATAATCTTAAAGCTAAATGCTAAGCCAGGCTAAATCAACCACTCTCGTGCTGTCTGCTATTGAAATCCTTGCATTCCTGTGAAAAGTAACCTCTACGCACACAAACACACATACACATCAAACACTTCTGTGGGTCATCGCTTCCACCACATTCAATTTACAATTATGACAGTGAAAGAAATCCATCTCATCCACCGAGGGAGGGGGGTTGGAAACCATGCTCTCACCACAAATATATGTCCACCCAGCTCTTTCCTTTATTTAGAAAATCTCAGTGCCAACTGAATCAAAGCAACCATACTATTTTAAGGTTTATTTGTTTTCTTTAAATTTGGCGGACACTGCTCTTTCCTATAAAATTGGTTGACTCAATATGGAAAAAAATATCCACCATTAACTTTCAGCATACCCACTTGTTATTCTTCATCTTGAATCCCAAAATTAATCTTACTGATTCATGTTTAAGGATTGCTGTTGAATAAAAAATATTGTGTGGAGTTATGTGTTCTAAGTTAATGATGGGGAAATTTAATTTTCATTTTAATGTGTGCCATTGAATATATTAATCACATTCTTCAGATTCTAGGGTCTGGGCTGTTATATTCAAGAAGTTGTCATTTGACTACTTTGTGTGTTTTGATACGCACCGAGAAAGTCAAAGAGATTCCGAACTACATGTTATTTCCAATTCAGTCATATCTAATAAGTCCTAGCTTATGGCACCTTTACATGATTAGAAAACCATCTATTAACTAATTTCTTATCAGGCCCTACACATATTTCAGCAAAGCAAGATGACCTAGATATTATTTACATTGAGACTGTAATTTCCCCAAACCACACAAATAAAAGCATTTTGACACCTGGTCCTTTGAAGTTCATGAACTTCAACATTTAAAAACATGTGCAGGGCTGTCAAACATTCCAGCGCCTTCCCTGGGGCACCCAAACAGATGCAACCATGTATATCACAATGTCACATGACATCAAGTTACCTTGAAAGAAAGTAACTGGGTCCTTTTATCAGGGCAGCAAGATGTCACATCTCCGAACCTGTGAGATAAGGAGCAAGAGCTTTGATGGAGAAGCCTCTGCAACCTTGGGCTTTCTGCAGTTTGAGTCCAGCATACCCACTCTTTTCACATTTCCTTTCATTCAAAGCCCATAAATAGTACTAAATAATAATGGTAGAAGTACACAAGAGGAAAGTCTTAGGCCAAAAATCACATTTCAATTACAGAGCACATTTTGTAATTACATAATCCATATTATCAATCATTGCAGGAGGGAAAAAAAAGACAAAATAAGAAGGGGAGAGAGGCAAGGACAGGAGTTACTGCCATGAAATAAGGGTGTGCCCTGCGGTTTAGCATTGCTGAAGGCGACATTTGACCACATTTGCCCTGGCTGCTCATCTCTGCCTTGTTAGAGATCTTCCAAGCTGAGCAAAGGATTTTGGAGAATGGGGCATGTGGGAAGGTGGATTAAATCCATCCTTACCTTCAAGATTTGCCAGCATCTCCCCAGGGAAGAGATCTTTATAATTCTGCTAGGGGAAATGGGAGGGTCAATCACAACCCACCTGCTCACCCTGCACAATCTTAAAACTTGCTAGCAACGTGGTACACAGAATTCGGCAGCGGCAGCAGCGGCGGGTACTCAGGGACAAATCTCTTTAGCAGTCTTTGTCCACCTGTCTCTTAGTGCCGGGACTGCTGAGTCCTGCCAGCTGTTTCTTACATTTACCAGATTGCTAGCCCTTTGACCGTGGACAGATAAATTAAAGCACCTGGGCTCTACCTTCCCTACTTCCAATAGCAAGAGGAAGCTACTCTCCAGTGGATTCTTAGCTCCAGCAATTAGCTGAAGAAAACGATGAAAGGCTCCAAGGCAGACACAATAGAGGATCTGGGGTTGTAATTAAGCAACCCAGTGCCTTGGGCTGGCTGGAGGGAATATGTCATGGAAATTATATCTCTGGTGGAGAGGAGTGGTTGCTCAGTACTTTAGAAATACATTTATGTATGTGAATGAATAAAGTTTTATTTTTTAAACAATCTGTAGACATTTTAATATGTTGATTTAATCTCTTTTCTCTGCATAGCACTATTTTTCTTTTTTTTTAATTGTGGTGAAATTCACATAACACAAAATCCAGTATCTTAAAGTGTACAGTTTTGTGATTACTGTACACTGTCATCGTCACTCCAAAAGAAAAAAAGGAGAATTTGCACACAATCTTATGATAGGCAAATATTTAAAAGTTACACAAATTTATTTTCGACTGCAGATAGAATGGATATAATTTCATTTTAATCATTTAAGTGTGTTACACAAAATACTTTGCCCTTGTATCTCTGTTTTCATATTTGGTAGCTGTGAAGCTCTGACCTTCCTACATTGTCTAATTTGAAGGTCAGCATCTGATGGAGATGCACTTTCTAAGCTCTTCCACATGTACACATCCACAGACCTCCGCCTCCCCGACTGCAGTCCCCGCTTGAGGACCAGAAGACCTTGCACTCTGTGCATCCTAAAAATCAAACCAACAGAGCAGATTTCACGAGCGCCTACACTGACTCCTCCATTTAAAATGTAGTGTGCAGAATGAATCACCTCTACCTGATCCCACCACCCTGAAGTGTTTATATCTGTTAGAGCTTTACTTTTGTGCAGACCAATGTTTGGTATAGGAGTCGAATTCTAGCTGTTTGACAGAGGATAAAGAATCGAAGAAGGGTAATGGTACCGAATTATCTAATGTCATGTCTCATGTATAAATTGGTTAGAGTGCAGTTTTTGAAAAGTAATGCTACTTGGCAGTTCTCAAATAGAAATGGTTTTAATTAAAAATAATCATTATATCATTTAACAAATAATCCTTAATTAGATTTAAATCAATTCAAATAAAGAATGAGTGAGTGCTGAATTTGTTTTATGTTTGCATTTTTATAGTTAGACTAAGAAATGAAATCTATCCTACCCATCCAGACTCATCAGTTCCCGAGGATCTTTCAATGGATATCTCCCAAATTTATATCCCCAGCTTAGACAGCTCCTGTTATTCCCACAGTTAGATTTCCACTTATAGATATAGATAGTCAATCAGAGCTATAAGTGGGAAGTTCAGTGGAGAAACCAGGAAAGGCACATAAAGTTTTATGTCAATAGCATATAGAAGGCATTTATACCCACGAGACCGAGTCAGTTGCCTCCCATTGAGAGTAGATAACACGGAGTGGAAGTAAGAAGACTGAACTCCACCCAGGCCCTGTGAGAATTGAGGTTCAGAAGGAAAGTTAGTACCAGCAGTTGAAAAGAAGTAGCTAGTAAGGAAGGAATAAAATTCACGACAGTGCATTGCTGTGGAAATGAGAAGGAACAATGAAGGAGGGAAAGGTCAAGGTTGTCACTTTGAAATTAAACTGAGGGGAATTCACAAATGTCTTCCAAATCCTTTTCTACCTAAGGAAAGCTCACTCATTTGTAAAATCTAGTGTTAATGACCTCATTGGTAAACACCCCCAACCCCCATCATCCCTTACCTCTGCTGTTAATCAAACAGAAGCCTTAAGTCACCTTTATATCATTTTCTCCAAGGCTTTAAGCAGTTTCATGAGTAAACTGCTCAGAATGGAAAAGTTTTGAGGAGTTCATGAGAACCGGGCTTGCTGTCCTGATCAAACATTTTTAAAAATAGCTTGTTTCATTCAGGTATGTATTTAGAAAGAAATCATGTGTGTTAATATTCTGAACAACAGTCATTGCTTTTATTCTTTGTGTGAGGGTATAGGACAAAAAGTACAAGCAAAAGTACAGACAGAAAGGAAGTTTGATATCTACCCTTATAACCCACAATCATATGACCTTGGAAAAGTTAATTACCTCTCTGGGCCTCGATTTCCTCATCTGAAAAGTACAGATAATAATATGTAATAAAAGGCGCTGTGAGGAGTAAATGAAAATGGGTTGCGCTCTAAGAACACCCTTGAAACTGATGAACCTTTCATTATAGAATATAACAATATCTTTTTCTCATAATACATTCAATAGAAAATTGCCTTTCTGTCAATGAGAGCTTGAACCCCCTACTTGTTCGTTCATTCTTATTTCATCTTAAATTAAGTTTTAAATACCACATTATAATAACTACGCACTATACTGTATCAAATATTTAACTCATTTCCCATCCTAACACCAGCATCCCTTTAAGTTTTATGAAATAGAAAGCAGATAGCTGCACATCTTTGCTTTAGAACTTTTGAATTAAAGACGCCAAAAAAAGAATCTCTAGGAGGTTCAGGTTTACTTTTCGGCATTTATGATATCTTAGTCTTTCAGGATATATTACCATCCGGGAAAATATAAAATTCAAAAGACCAAATTACAAAAGGAACACAAAAAGTTCTGAGTCATTTCACAGTTCCTTACCAACCTCCTTGCTTCATTTCACTGCTGTTTTTTTTTTATCTGTATACAGTTGAAAATGACACGAGCTTCCTAGTTTCCACTTTCACTTTGCTGTCCTATTATTCACTAAATCTTTGCAGAATTTGTGTTGATGTTAGTGCATACCTTTCAAAAATGATTTTGAATCATAAAAGGGGAGGAGAGAGATTCATTTATTACTTAGTACTAGAATAATGAACAAAGTTTATCCTTCAGGTAACCTGCCTTAAATACAGTTTAAAAGTTGACATTTGTACTCACTCATGTACACATAGAAACAAGATTTAGAAAATAATGTTTCCTTTAACTACCCATAAAATTCACGGGAAGATATTGATTATCTCTATATTCTTACAGACTTAGGAGTTTACAAAAAGAAGCAACTTTCCAGTCAACTTGGGTGGTACAAAAAAAGACACAATTCCAAGCTTAGGGATTGATCAAGATTTAGAAAATAATACATATCATTATTCACTGATATCTAAAGCACCTATAACAGTACATGGCACATAGTAGAAATTCAATATTTGTAAAATACATTAATGCATATATATATAGTAATTATGTGTGTGTGTGTGTGTGTGTGTGTGTGTATACACACAATTACAATTACTGATGCCCTAATTTCCTTAAAGAATTTGGGCTTTTCTCCACAAAGCTAAAAAGACATTTACTAGCAAAGTTATAAGCATAGTTAATGTTGCAACAGGTGTAATGGTCTCAGATCTAGAATTAATGTGCTTAGTAAAAATACCTTAACTTGACATTGGGAATATGAAGTTCTATTTTTTTTTTTTTTTTGCTTTAGAGAGAAGATTTGGCATTAGTAATACAGCAGGGCTCCCTGAATGGAACAATGATTTTTCTTTGGTTAAATCTCTAAATTTAAAGTATCTCAACATTTTATCCAAATTAAAAAAAATCCTACTCACTTATATTTATTAGTTTATCTCTCTGGTGAGATTATCATTCTCTTGAGATGTGAAGAAAGAGATAAGCTATCCTAAACCTCTCAGAGTCTATGCTTCTCATCTTAGAGCAATTATCTTCATCCAAGATACTGTTACATCTTACCAGGATTACTAAAATAAATCCTTAATGTGTTTTTTCTTTCATATGTTCCCCACTGATTTCTTCCTTAAAAAACCACTTCAGTGATTTTACTAAACTGAGGATCTAATCAAATGGCTCCTATGCTTACAACCTCTTCAATGGTACCACTGTTGGCAATGCCCTGAGAATAAATCCCAAACTTCTTATGTGTACTCTCTATATCTCTCTCTCTGCTCCTGTTCATGTGCCTAATATCGTTCCTTGTGTTCTTGCACTCTCTTTTAACCCTACAACCACAAAGAACTAGTGCCAATTTTCCCACATGGCAGGCATTTTCTCACCTATTGGCATTGGCCCAGTATGTTTCGTCTACTCAGAACGGACTTCCTCACAGTCCTTCACCTGGTCCACTTCCATTCATGCTTAAGACACACATCACCACGTCAGGAAGTCTTACCACTCACCACAGCTAAATTATTTATGTTTTTCTTCTATTTTCTCTCAGAGTGTGCTTAACTTTAACATAGCACTTATCAAGCTCCACTGGAATTCTGTGTTTGTTTGCTCATCTGCTCCCAGGTCTTAAAGACTGGGATGATATCTCATTCACCATTTTCTCCCAGTATTGTTATTTTCAGCATCTAGAAACTAGCAATGGTTAAATATTCATGGTGTAGCAAAAGTTACCCTTCACGTACAATATTTCATTTAATTCTTGCAACAATTATATTATTATCCCCAGAAAGCTTACACACTTGCCAATATTCACAGAGCTGGTAAATATCAAAGTCAGGATCCGACTGGAAACGTGTGGGAGTCCAGAGTCCTTGTTCCTACCCACTATTAACGATGCCATGACAAAGTTGGTAGTCTTAAATATTTGTTGAGTATGCAAGTGATTGACAGGCCTATTAAATTCAAGTAAGGTGAATGAAACATCCATGTTTTAGTAATAAAATGTTAATTCTTGTTAAAAGTGCTAGTATAATTATTGTTCAATATAGTTGAACATTTTCTTATAACCGAAGAAATGGTCATTTAAATATATTTTGTTTTAATAGAAAGAAAAATATAGAATCTCAGCAGCTATAATAAAAAAAAGCTGTGTTAAATTCAGGTGAATTTCAAAACCCATTGATAGAATTTTTTGTCATATTAAACTATACATTTCAAACTAGAAACAGGCATCTCAAACTGCATATTCTATATATTAGCTTTCAATCAGCAATGTAAACAATGTAATATAAGCATTACATGGACTCTACATTAAGATAAACCAAACCACTTTGCCAAGACAGATGTAATCACTCAAATTCCATTGGGAAAGAGGTAACAGCATTATTTGGTCTAGGTCTCTGGACTTCAGTTAGTAAATAACTTGGGCTTTGTATATGCATTTCTTCATAACACCTATTTCCAACATTTAAACATTACAAAGTGTTTCAAGGGTTCTGGGCTTAGCATTCAATGGTAAAACATGACATTTGTTAATCTTCCTTCATCAGGCAGTTTTTATTTGACAGTTATGGGGATAATTTACTTTAAGTACTCTTTCTTGCATAACTCCTAAATAAGGGGAATATTGCATTGTAACCCTTTCTTTTATTTCAAGCCTCCTCACTTATTTAAAAACAGAAGACGTTTTAAAAGTTATACTTGAAAAACATCCAACAATTACATATTAGACAAGTTCCTAATTTTTAACTCATTTAAGGATTAAAATATGAAAAATGACTTGACCGTATGCAATACAGGGCTTTGGAAAAATAGTTATTTTAGTGTTGACTGTAAGCAAAAAATGAAGTTGTCTGAACTAACCTGCATCTTATCGTTTAAAAAAAAATTAGACCCACTTGTTTAAGTTCAAGGTGCATTTTCAAGTAACTTTTCTGTATCTAAATTTACATGGTTTTATGTGTTATATGTATTTCTTTTACATTCATGGAAAAAATATTCTTTGAAGTGCCAATATAGGTTCTTTTTAAAAATAGGTACTAGAGTAGGACACCCACATGGATCAACCTTGAAAAGATTCTGTGAAAAGTTCCCTAACTCATTTGCCCTCCTGCCATGCAATTCTTCTCCCCAGAGGACTCCACTGTTACTGTGTGTGTGTTTTTGTGTGTGTACTTCCTGAAAAACTTAATGTGCACACAACCATGTATGTATACAAATACTGAAGGGCCTAGATCCATGTCCTGGTCCTTCACTAACCACGTAACTCTGGACGAATCCCTCAATCTCTTAGACGTAGGGCATTATCTACCAAGTGCCAAAAAGGATGATTAGGTTTCTCACAATTCTGAAATAGCTCAAATGAAGAAAGTTGAGAGCAGCAGTTTACCCTTCTATTTATTTGCATCTTGAAGTTTAGACATCCTTCTTTAACCTGTAATAGGAACTCTAGTATTTTATTACATTAAAATATTTTTTAAAGATTTTATTTATTGATTTCCAGAGATAGGGGGAGGGAGGGAGAAAGAGGAGGAGAGAAACATTGATGTGTAAGAGAAACATCATTGGTTGCCCCTTGCACACCCCCATCCAGGGCCCTGGCCCTCAACCCAGGTATGTGCTCTGACTGGAAATCAAACCAGCGACGACCCTTCTGTTCGCAGGCGATACTCAACTCACTGAGCCACACCAGCCAGGGCTAGTATTTTATTCTATGGCACAAAGTTACAGGGACTCACATGCGAGCTATCTATTTACCTCTCTTGCTTGATGCCCATGGCCTAAGAAAATCAAACCCTGCCCAGAGGACCATTCATGGACTCCAACTTCTCCTTGGCTCCAACTCATTGATGTCTTGATGGAATGCAGGTTCGAGGTGGCCACATTTTTAAATTCTTCAAGAAAAACCATACATCTAGGTTTGTAAAGTCTCCTCATTTAAAAAATGTGTGTAACTTATCAAATTTTAAATGAAAAACAAATAGTTCAGTGCAGGTCAAACCAAGTACAACCAGAGGTTGGATTTAACTTACGAACCCTGTGTCTTCTCGCAGACCCTGCTCACTGGCAGGCACCTAAGTAAAACAAAGTCTGTAATGCCCCACCTGAATACAAAAGGGAGACTGTTACTGGGATATTAGACCTATTCTAATGTCAAAAGTAACCCCTTATAACCTCTTTTGCATTTACTCTTACAAAATAAATTTCACTCACAGTTCTCACTCTGAAAGATATTTTCCTGAGGTTAACTATTACTCTTTGTGACATTTTTTAGTCCAGAATACCTTTGGCATTCAAAATAATGCTTTCATAATAATGTGTTATAATATACTTGTTGTGATTATAGCATATATTCTATTATATAATAATATCTAACATAATATTTTATAAATGTATTTTTGCAGAAGTGGGAGTAAATACAGGATGGGGCAAAAGTAGTTTTACGTGGTTCATATGGAAAATAATACAATAATTAATAAATAATAACACAAGAATAAACTCTGTGCTCCACATACACACAATTGTAAACCTATTTTTGCCTCACATTGTAAACTCCCTTGTGATTTGTATATAATCCAAGGAGAATAGTTTAGCACTTCAAAGTCTAATTTTTACCCAAAGGCCCACATTCCAACGACTCAACTCCATCCGGACTAGGATGGATACCTGAACTCATTCATCTATATTCTCTCTCTTAGAGAATCTCCCATCAACACATCTATATACTGCTAACGTCAAGTACATACTTAGAATGATGCTGGCCAGAAATAAGTAAAAGCACATTTCATGATAAATGAAATTACCATTGTCAAAATAAAACAATTAAGGATGGGCTGATAGAAGGCCGAATGAAAAGAATAACATGAATTTTAAATTTTTAAGTAAAATTAAATATCTTGAAACATACTGTATTTTTTTAAACAGGTATTTTCTAATATGTATTATTCTACTACAGTTTTGGGGAAATTCCTTTCCGTTTGCTTCTTTACAACACTAGTGTATTTCTAGAGCCAGAGAACTTACTTTCTTACGGCCATATTTTCTGGAGTGAAATTTGAGTAAAATATTTCCCTCCCTTTTACTTGAAGATTTTCCTCTGAAATAATGGAATAAGCCTGAGTGAAAAGTACCACTGCAAGTTGAAATAAATCTACCATTTTACTTCTGCTAGGGATGGATTGAAAGTAAATGGAAATCTTACATAAAATTATCCATAGCCTTCAGCAATCTCCTGAAGAGTGTTTAGCAAACTGAGAAAGTATTTTTTGTTTTTCCGCACATCATCACTAACAAAAATGGAAGATCAAGCCTTAAAGTTTCTCTAAATTATCTGCTTAATGCATTTTGATTAAACACTTCCACATGTTTATTGGAGACATCTACTATGTCTCCTATCGAGACTTCTTTTTGCGAGGGATACCCCAGTGACTTAAAATTAACACTTTAGGAGAACAAAGTGGAAGAAATACACACCTCTGGCCGCCTTTACACTAGACACATTGACAATAATTTAATCTTGCTGAATGTTGGTAACAGTCTCTGGGCAGAGAGCTATCATCGGTTTTTGGCACATAGATTCTCAGACAGCCTTCTTAAGGACTTGCTGTCACTCACATCAAAGATACTGGCTTTAGGATTCTAATATCTGATATTCTCCCAATCACAAGTTTGTTCCAGGCTCCGCTCCAGTGATCTGACTCCATTTCCACTGGTCTGGAATTCCTCTAAGCTCTATCCTTACCAGTAAGAAAACTTGTCTGGAAGATGGATTTATAGCAAGCAAACTTGTTTTTTGTTTTTTTTTTTAAATCTACTTCAATGATTCATTCGTTTGGAGTGACTTGCAGTTTGAAAAGAGCAGGGTGGTGATTACATGGAGATCCAGTCAAATTTTCCCAAAGCACAATTAGTATCACAATTATCCTAGTCCTGTCTTTTATATTCTCATGTACCATGTACTGAAGAATCTCACAGATTCAACTCTTCGGTACTCAAAGATTCCTCAGAATCTCATTCTTCTTAGCAAATTAATTATATGAACATAAGCCAACAGCAACTATTTAATGTTTTTTTTTCTTAAAATCACACAGCCAGTATGAAATCTTAAACAATGAAGTAACTTTAGAAATCCACTTCATTCCCTTGACTTTACAGATGGTGAAACTGAGAGCTAAGTGACTTTCCTCACATTGTTAATTCAGAACAGCATATGTCTGGAATATGAGTCCAATTTTTCCTCCATCTCATCACAAGTAATTTAAATACTCGTATAAAGCTAGGCCCAGCCAGTGTCTGACACTGCAATAAACAAACAAAATTTAAGAGAGGTAATACCTTCACGTGCTATACACTAGATCAAAACCCATGGAAATAACCAAATTGTCATAGAAATAATGTAAATGACAGCATAGACTGTGTGGAAAACCCTATTAGGTTTTGCTCTGTATCGGTCAAGTCCCCTGGATCCTTTATGCAAGCATGCAGAGAAGATGAGGCCGCTTCAACAGCCAGTTTAGGAGCAGCAAGTGAGGGTGTCAGGCAGCGATTTTCCACCAGCTAGATGTTTTTTTCTGAGATTACATGACCAAATGGTTGTTAGTGAGCGTGTAGTCTCACCTGAGGCCTAAGAGAACACCTAATGCTTGAGAGTCAGAGGGTAGATTTCCACTTCGACCCTGGAGAGAATGTTTCAACTGTCAATCAGTTCAATACTAAACAGCTAATTTTGCTCTTCCATCTGAACATTTGCTTAGGGAAAGCTGTCACACAGGATGTTTCATCTCAGAGAAAAGGAATGAACAAATTAGCCAGCTTTTCCTTTCTGTAACAACTTGATCACAGCGAAGTGATGTCCAGAGTGTTGTTAAAGGTTGCCTGTAGTTTGTTTTTTTGTTTGACTCAGTAAAAGGAAGCGTGGTTCAGCAGTGACGTGCAGAGCATATGGAGGATATTGAGAAGGAAAAATGAGGCATGGTTCTTGAAAGATGGTAAGTAAAAAAGTTGTTCGGCCTAGTTACTCTTCACTCTTGTTGTTGGTAGTGTGCAACTTTACCCAGGAAATTATTAAGTAAAATATGTCTTTTTAATCTTTATCACATTGTGACATGCGTGAGAACATTAAGTATTCTAAGTCGCTGAGTTTTTTAGCCTACTTAAATTTATTCCATGAATATAATAAATTTGTACTATATTTTAGGTAAATACAGTTATTTACTCATGTAGTTTATTCCCTAATAAACTTCACTCAGGAAACCAGACTGATTGGTGGGCAAATGTCTGCACATGTACAAAGAATGCTCATAAAAATGCAAATTTAAACTTCTCTTTGTCACCTTTAAATATGGAGATACTACCAAACACAAATTACCTCTCTACTATTATAAAAGTAAAAATGGCAATACTTTAAGGGGAAATAATAAGTGCTTAAAAATTCATTTGATTATAGAACTAAGAGGTAGTTCTGAAAACTAAAATTCCGTAATAGTGATTCTCTTGGGAAAAATTGTTTGCTAGCATTTCTCGAAGGCATCAGTGAAAATTTTAGTGATAAAAATATATGCCTGAAGCTGTCTCTGAATTTTAGCCAGCAGGAGAAATGGAAGCCGACTTCCAAGAAGCATCTCATATATTTAAGGAAAGGAAACACCATGTGCTTGAAAGTGCTAAGTGATCATTTGGATACCCGTGTTGTTACTATGCATTTCAATTTGGCTTTAGGAAAATCATGTCATTTTCATGCTTCAATAGCTAATGTATTTTAATTGAACACATAAACATAAAAAATTTACAGTGTTGTATTAAATAAGCATTAATAAAAGGTTACCAAATAGCTATATTTAAAAGAAAAAGTATTGTAAATTTGTATTTAACATATATACATATAGCTAGAGATTAGGCCAATATATTGTACAGTATTCACACTATTTTCAGAAGACAGGTTCTAATTTCCATTAACCTTGGCTATCTTTACTTGTCAAGCAATGAATATGACAGAAGAAATAACAGATGCTCTTTTAACATTAACCCTCGGAAAGGAGACCTTCTATTTCAAGTATTTATAACCATTTGACACAATCTATTAAAGCAATGGAAAGCTACGCCCAAACAAGAGATCTCTAATTTGCTCTTTGTGAATAAAATAAATACATAATCTAAATTTAGCCTCACTTTCAAAGGCATATAAGATAGTCTCTCGAGTTGTCTTGCCTATTTTTAAAATTTTTACGATGGTAAATAAACCCTGGAAAATTCCTTCACAGATTTTACCACCTGAAACTGCAGCTGTTGGCTGCCGCTATCAAAGCCTCACAGCTCCAAACTCACGTGCAAACCTCATCAAGGGCAGACATTTCTAATTGATTCCAGAAGTATTTCTTTTGCTGAGATCAGGGGGCAAAGGAAGAATAATGAGCAGCTTTTTAGAGGGAATTGGGGGTTAGGGTGTTGAGGAAAGGGGGAGGGGGCTTTTAAAATCTCGGGCTTGGCCAGAAATGCATAGCAATTTTACGGTCAATTGGTGAGAGCATCTGGAACCAGGCATTTTGGCCTCGCAGTTGATGGCAGTGAAAACAGCTTACAGGCAACACCAAGCCCGTAATGAGTCTCTGTCATGTACTAGTGGAAACCACGTTGAAGTTTTGCCAAATATCCCTGCACCTTTTTCTCAGGGTCAGGATTCCCCTTAGAGCCTTCGCCTAATCTATGAAATCCTGTCCACCCACGGATCTTAACCTATTCTAGTGGTTCTTAAAGGCAATGCAAGAAGAAAAAAGAAAAATTAGAACTTGTATGTGTTTAATTCCTTGCGTGCTGACAAGGCTTTATATCACAAAGCTGTGTTTGCTTTCCTTTGGGGGATATATTTCAAACGCAGCGGGCCATCTCGTTAGTGCATGTAGAGTGTCCGATGCTCAGGTCGTAAATCACAGCACAGCGCGTGGCACACTCAGGCCAGAGGAGAGGCCCTTTGTTATTTCAAAGGTAGGGCAGGTGATTATAAAAATGGGCAGGGTCTCTCTTTTTTTTTAATGCCAAGCAGAAAACCTAGGTGATGTGGAAATAATTTCTTATGAGTAAAGGATGTTTACTTTAAGCTTCTGCTCGTAATTCACCGGGCTGCCACTGGTCTATTGTCCCCACAAATAAGTCAGGTGAAAGGACAGCAGAGAAAAATGTGGAGGGACGTGAGTCCGCAGGATGGAAACTAGGTCGTTGCTCAGAAATGGGCCATGCAGAGAACTAGACTGCTAACAGTCCTGAGTTTCTATTTTTACCCAAACAATATAATTAATAGAGATCGTATCTATTTTCGAATGCACTCAAAATTCCAAAGTTTGCAATGGTGAACTAAATTCAACATGTTTGCTCTTCTGGGTAGTCTGCTCTTGGCAAGGATTCGCTTCCTGTTTTCCAACAAGAAAAGTCAAACCAGCAAAAAGGTCAGACAAAGTGAACGAAACAAAAACTAAACTGAAAGAAATCCACTGAAAATACCTTTTTTGGAAAACCTCATTTATTAATGTAAAATTCTCCTTAAGACATCTATGTTTTGATGATTTCAGTGTAAGTAATCAGAAATACATAAAATGCATGTTCCTCACAATACGCATAATATTAAAATGCTGGGGGGAAGCGCTTGATGGTGGATAACTCTTTGAACCTAAAGTATTTTGCAAAGTAAGTGGACTTAGTGGATATCTGTGTGAGGACTTTTCAAATAAGGGCCTAAGGGAGAAGGGATGGATAGGCAAGAATATAAGATATGTTTATATCTCTTAATTTTAAACCATCTTAATAAAAAAGCATGACATATAGAAAACTATCATGAATGAATGTTTTCTAGTATGCAGATTCATACTAGAAAAATCGCACACAAGGACCAATTTTCTGAGTTGCAGAAAATTTAATGCGATAACTTACAATCTACTGTGTAAAAACCAGTGTCTTTCTTCTTTAAAAAATGACAGTAAAAAAGCAACTTTATATTTTAATATAACTTTACTTTGTTTACTAAGTATTTTGTTGCTTGTAGAAAGTAATTACTTTTAGAAGAATCACAGGAAATGGGCAGTACTTTTTAAAAAGGGGGCCTCATGTAAATCACCCAAGTAGTTTGTTTCACCCCCTACTTAATCTACTTAATTACACATAGGAGGTCTGTGCACAGGACTTGGAACAGAGTGAACATTTATTGATTCTATATGATGATAAACCTTGAAAAAATTATATCTTTAGATTCTAACAATTCAAGGAAGGTAAGAGAGGGTGGAAGAATAAAAATGTTTTAAGGAAAATTTTCAGTGATACTTGAGTTAGAAGTAAAGGAAGAAGTGTAACAAGGCTCTATTATATGAACATAAAAATTCTCAAACAGAATTTGCTAAAAACTTCAATTTTTGTGTATGTTATGCTATTGCAAGAAGTTTTATTTTTTGCTGAAAATAAAAATCTCATCTGCCCTATAAACTTTATTTTACAGGCCATATGTGGGTTACTTTCAAATTTCCTAATTTATAGCATACAAGAGGGTTCACAATTTGGGACTAGATCTGATGGGTGAAGTGACTTATATTCCTCTATTTGATACATGGCTAATGCACAGATAAATGACTACTATTTGAATTGTCCAATAGAAGATTCATATGTACTTGGAAATATAGCATCATGAGTATAGGATAATTTCAATACATTTTAGCAGCTTTGATACACTAACAGAGTAGAATCTGAACTAATTTTAAACTTGAGTATGCGCCCTACTAAAGGATAGGGAAACCTGATTTATGTATTTAAAATTCAAATTGTCTATAAACCTCGTTAAAAAAGCATAAATAAAAAAGCATTGATATCACCACATACAGACTTCCTAAAACACAGCAAAAGAAGATAACCAAATAGAAAAATGGGTAAATGAGACAAAAAAATGATGACCCACTTTAGTAGTAAACAAGAAAATGGGAATTGGAAATAGAATGAGATATCATTTACTCCCAGATGAACAAAGTTAAGAAACCTGACAGCTCTGACTTTGGTGAGAAAATTTATACTCTGATAGTATGTTTTACAACTTGTAACACAGCCTGGTATTATTTTAAGGAGGTCAACATTTCCTACAACCCAGCAATTCCACAATGAGCAGCATAACATAGGAACACTCCATACAGGCCATATGCACTAGAAGGTTTGTGCCTGGAGTTCCATCCCGGCACTGTGAGAGTAAAAGCTAGAAACAAACACTAAAGGATGGATATTTTGATATAGTCATACAATGAAATATTTTACTGCAAGGAAAATGAATAGACTACAATTACGTGCAAAAAATGATATATTTTAGAAACAAAACATTCAATACATTAAAGGAAGTTGCAGGAAACTATAGTATGACACCGTTTTACTTGCACTAACATTTTTTAAAAATGATTCCAATATTGCTTAGTGAAAAATGTATGTACATATGAAAAAAACTTGACTTTGCTCAGAAAAAAGCATGGATGTGATAAGCATGAAGTGCAAAAGAATGGTTCTATCTACAGGAGTATGAAAGAGATGAGAATCACACAGGTAGCAAGCAGATCACACAGTATAAATAATACTTGACTGGCACTGTAATATTATGGTATTTTTAAAAGTATTTATTTATTTATTTTTAAAGAGGGGAAGGCAGGGAGAAAGAGGGAGAGAAACATCCATGTGTGGTTGCCTCTCACGAGCCCTCTGCCAGGAACCTGGCCTGCAACCTAGGCATGTGCCCTAGACTGGGAATCGAACTGGTGGCAATTCACTTTGCAGGCTGGCACTCAATCCATTGAGCCACATCACCCAGGGCATAATATTATAGTTTTAATGTGGTGGTTTTCACTGCATTATGTTTTAAAGATACGTATGTAATTGCTTATACAACAAGTACTACATAATGAAATATAATTATGAGTTGATAAAAGGAAAAGCATTACTTAAAACTAATATAACTACTACTCATAAAAAACACTGTGCAATTGATAAATATATTTGAAGTGTGAGTAATATTGAACTAGATTAGTCAAAACTACTGTATACTATAAATATTCAGAGGTCAGTGTATATGTGTTTGTTTTATTTCCCCCCTGAATCCATAAATATTTTTATGGCAGATTAGCATATATTTCCTTAAGAAATTGGGTCCACTCCCTTCCTAAATTAATTAATTATGTAGCCAGAAGTACAGTTTAAGTCAGGGGTGTCAAACTCAGTTTCACCGGGGGCCACATAAGCCTTGTGGTTGCCTTCAAAGGGCTGAATGTAATTTCAACTCACAAAACAGTTAAGGAGTAGTTACATTTACACAGTCCTAAAATTACATTCAGCCCTTTGAAGGCAACCATGAGGCTTGCGTGGCCCCTGGTGAAAATGAGTTTGACACCCCTGGTTTAAACAAATCCCCCAAGATAGCTTCAGATAAATGTGTCTACACTGTGTATTATATATGAGGTCTGTCCAGAAGGTATCCAGCCATGCAATAAGAAAAATAGAGACATTAATTAAAGAAGATACAAGATATAATTACCATGTACATAGGACAATGATGACTTGGTCTCCTTTAAAGTAGGCATCTTGGGACCTCACACAGTTCTCCCAATCACCATCAGCTGCGCTGTCACAGTTTCCTGAATCTCATGAAAGGTCTGAAATCTCTTCCCTTTCAAAGGTGATTTTAGTTTTGGGAAAAGCCAGAAGTCACAGGGTGCCAAATTTGGGCTCCAGGGGGGCTAAGTCACCTGGGTGATTTGATGTTTCACTGTCCAGCCCAGCCGACCCCGTAGCTTCATAGAGCTCCGTGAGCGAGCCCAGGTGAGAGCAGCAGTAAAATCCTTATGGAATTGTGAAAAGTAATGACTAATTATTTTAAGCCATTAAGTTTTGTGTTGGTTTGTTATATGAATGGAACACAGATAACTTAATCCCCAAAGAAGGCTGAATTTTACCTAACAAGAAAGAAGGAAGAGTTTATGAAAACATGAAGCTACATGAAAAACAAATATCATAGGATCTCACCTTTACAAGGAACCTAAACAACAAAACAAACAAACAAACAAAATATAACCAAGGACACTGAAATACAGAACAGGCTGACAGTGACCAGAGGGAAGAGGGGAGAGAATTTCAGGAGAATTTCAGGGGAAAGAGGGTAGGGTTTACAGGAACAATTATGGGGGGGGCGTGGAAATGGGAGGGTGGTGGGGAGGGATGGGTGGGTGGGCTGGGATGGGAGTAAAAGACAGAAAACTGTACTTGAACAATTAAAATAAAGTTAAAAAAATAACAACAACAACAACAAAAAAACCATGAAGCTACAAAGAACAGCTAAATCTTCCCTCGCTTTCCGATATTTGTATTTTGGCCAACTATTTAAATAACAAGGGACATCTGAATATGCATGCATTGTTATTTAAAAGTTAATAAATATTTAATTTAACATTCTTCGTATGGGGAACAGGTGTTTTCGGTGCTCCTTTGGTAGTAACTAAACAAAGAAATAAGTGTCCAAGAGTCTGTGCCATATCCTGTTGTCTGGAAACAAGTCACAGGTCTCATCCACAATCTAGAGGGGAGAATTTTCCAGGCCAACTATACAAGCCGATAGTCATAAACAGCAGGGGCAGGGATCACAGACCACTCTAGTTCCTGTCTGCCACAGTTGGAGAGGGAACAGACTGTAATGCAGTCAAATATTTATATACATATACATTTATATTCGTGTATATGTTTATTTGATAACAATAAGTACTATGATAAAAATGTCCTAAGTGTGAAGGAGGCAAAATTAGAAAACAACAATAACATTAATGAAAACAGTACCAAGGGAAGGCTGGTGGCATTTCAGTTAAGACCTGATGTGAGAGCAAAAACCACGTGGGTTCCTGGGAAAAAGCAGTCAAAGGCAAAATGAAGTGCAAAGGTACTGACGCAGGTGTACTAAACATGATCCTAGCAAAGCACATGTCTGAAATTGACTAAGCAAGAGGAAGATAGTAGAAAATGTGTTCAGAGCAGTAATGGGGCTTAAAACAAGATTATCCTTGATGAGCCTGGCTTAATCAGGTAAAAACCCTTACAAGAGGGACTGAGACCTCCCGAAGGCCTCCCTGCTGGCTTGATGAACTAAACAGCCCCATTGAGGAAGCAGGGTGGGGGCCTGCAGGCAGCCTCCAGGGCCAAAAACAAGCTGGGGCCAAAAAAGTCCTATAGCTGCAGGGAAATGAATTCTGTCCACTACCTGAGTGAGCTAGGAAGTGGCTTTTTCCAGAGGTGAGCCTCCAAATGAGAACGTAATCTGGCCAATACCTTAAATGCAGCCTTTTGAGAGTGGAACAGAGCATCAACCAAAAATGTGCCTGACTTTGTTCTGTTTTTGCTGGAGCAGGCTTTCAGTAAGTGTTGAATAAACCCACCTCCCCCATCCCCCCAGAAAAGCAAGGCAAGTTGGTTCTAACTTCAGCGAGTCTTTATTTATCTGATCTTAGGACCCACATTTTGGGCTGTTGCTACTAGTTCATCTCATCACTTAACCAGTCTGTGGTCAGCCCTGCCTCTGGACTTTTCACCTCACTGTCCCTTCTGTGAAGTGCTTTCCGTCACCTGCTCCACCTGTCCAAGTTTCACCCACAGAACAACTCCGCCAACCTTCCAGATAGAGAAGAGTCGCAGGATTGGCGCTGCCATTATATACAACATTGATTTGTAAAAGACAGGGGACCAATGGTTTCGGTGACATTGATGCTAATGACAGCTCCAAAGAAAAAGGAGAACATGGTGTCCTTGTAGTATTATTATTCCCAGTCAGTCAGCCCTGATTCTCACTGAATGGAGTTAATGAGGTAATTGATTAAGTTCTTATACTCCTTGTGCAGGGAAAGAACAATTTTATGAAAATTACTATAAGTGGCAGAGATTTACATAAAGTTCTGAGAAACAAAAATGTGAAGGAAATACAAATTTGAAGTTCACAATTAAGAAATAAAAACTGGAAACTGGTTGTAACTTAAAAAATGTTGAACATTAAAAAGAAATGGAAGAAAAGGTGGCTTCACAGGTTAAAATGCTAATACCTGCTCACTCACTGTTGACCACAGGGTTTTTAACTGCTGGTCAGAGAAGACTTGTTCATTTTTAACCACGGAAATCCAATGGTTAATAATAATTTTAATACTATTAATAGCAGTAATAATTGTCCTATAAACAATGAGAGCAATTAAAATGGGTTAAGTATTTCTTATGTTCTACTGTTTGTGCTTTTTAAAATTTTTCCAAAGACCATGTGAAGTAGATACTATTCTTACACCATTTTAAGGAAAAGTTTTAGTGGCGAATCATAGGCAATGTCTAGTCTTGAATAATTGGCCATGGGCTAGAACATGAACAATAGCATGTTCCAGAAAGGGCCACTGAGCAACCTGAAAGACTTCTGCCCTGCTGTCTTCCCTTCCATGAATTGTAAACCAAAGATAATTCAGAGGTAAGCTATTCGAACCATTAGTCTTTTAAGAATATTTTGTGGTTAAGTTGATAAGACTTTTTTTATTTTAGCTCTTCATATTTTTAAGATGCTTTTGCTGTACAGTATTTGTATTTTTCATCTGAAACTCTTGAGGTAGAGGAGTGTGCCCTCATGGTGTGGGATGAATGTTGCTGGATGATTAAGAGCAATGGCATCAGACTGCCTGAGTTTGTATTCTGACTCGTTCACTTATTAGCTATGTTAATCCAAACAAGCTATTGAACCTGTCTGGAACTCAAGTTTCTTATTATAAAAATAATAGTAATAGTAACCACATCACGAGTTACGTTGATATGAGGATTAAGAGGAATAATAAAAGTAAGGCACTGATAGCATAGTAAAAGCTCAATGTCTATTAGCTTTCATTAAACCTATTTTACAAATAAACAAGTAGAGGCACAGAGTCCCATATCATAGAGTGAGTGTCCAATGAAGAATTCATAATATTGACTTTAGTTCAACATTTTTTTCTCCTCCACACCCTCACTCACCATACTTGACTTCTGGACCCCCAAGCAAGCCACAGAATTAGTCCAAGGGATCTTTAAGTGATAGTAACAAAAGCTAACAATTATTGAGCTCTGTGTGTTAAGCACCATGTTAAATCTTTTAAATAGATTATTATCATTTAATCCTCAAAAATCTATTAGATAGCCATTATTACCTCATCTGTTTACAGATGAGGAAGGCAAAGCGAAGACTATTTAAGGGGTCAATGAACTGTCCCAGGGCACACAGTAAGTTCCTAAGTTAGAAATCTACTTTAGACATTATGGTTACAAAGCTCAAGCTTTACCCATTCACTTTCGCCTATATAATTTGCTGACTATAAGTAAGTGGACAGTATTTCCCCACTAGATATCATCATATTCAAAAGTCAGACACACTAGACTGCCTTCCACTATCCCATCATCAAATACAGTATGTTTCCATAAGCACACATTACCGCATTTTTAGGCTAAGATAACTTATAGAAACACAGTCTCCATTTGCTTTTAGAGTATTTAGGTCAACTCCCACAAGAAACCCAAAAATAAATTCATCAAGTGAAATTATTTTGTGATACATTTAGAATGGCTTCCCTCCTTTGGAGTGTGCAATGTTGTTCTTTGATTTCAAATAGTTTATTGGGTCATGTATACATCTTTCTGAATTTCTTTAAGTATATATAACATTAGTAATGAAACTAAAGGTTTTTTAACAGATGTTTAAGATCTGAAACAATAAATATATACCCAAATGTTCAGTGTAGTTCTTAAAAGATAATAATCATCACATAAGATCAAATTATAACATATATATTTTTTCAGTTTTAGAAAAGTCCAAATGACACTAATGATTTTATTTCTATAGAATTACCACTTATATAATTATAATTCTGTAGAATTATGGGTAATTGACAAAATACCTTACAAGTTTCACTTTAATCCTTAAAAGAAAAATCCCAAATGGCAAACTTTCTTCCAAGAACTTTTTGTAAATCACATCTACTACTCATTGAGAACCAACCATGGACCTGATTTCTTTATGAACATCATGTGATGGAACTTGTCCAACAACTGTATGAGGTTAGCCATGTCAATTCCATTCAGAAAAAGAGGTTCCACACTATTAGTGCTCAAGGTGACACAATTAAATTTTGGTAAGTAAGTGAATAGGTAAAAATTTCCCACAAGGACTAGTCACAAAATAGACAAAAACATTGGTGAGTGAATGAATGAAATATGCAATAGATATGTAATCCTGCTGTAGGCACCTAAAGCAAATGTCTTACCTCAAGAACAAATGACAGCGAAGGGATGAGAGGCTTCAGGTGACCAAACCTACACAGCGTCAGGAACACCAGGCAACGGGAAGTTTCCATAGCAGCTGCCTTGGGTCTGAGATCAGTGTCAATAACATGCATTAGT
>PVKM010016764.1:0-26501 GCA_004027735.1 Carollia perspicillata
TCAGAAAACTAAAAATGGAACTGCCTTTTGACCCAGCAATTGCCCTGCTGGGATTATATCCCAAGAACCCTGAAACACCATTCCAAAAGAACCTATGCACCCCAGTGTTCATAGCAGCACAATTTACAATAGCCAAGTGTTGGAAGCAACCTAGGTGCCCATCAGTAAATGAATGGATCAAAAAACTATGGTACATATATACAATGGAATTCTATGTGGCAGAAAGAAAAAAGGAGCCCCTACCCTATGCAACAGCATGGATGAAACTGGAAAGCATTATGCTAAGTGAAATAAGCCAGGCAGTAAAGGACAAGTACCATATGATCTCACCTTTAACAGGAACCTGAGCAACTAAACAAACAAGCAAGCAAAATATAGCCAAAGACATTGAAATAGAAAAGGTGATGATAGTATCCAGAGGGGAGAGGGAAGGGAATTTCAGGGAAAAAGGGAGGGGATTATAGGAACAAGTATAAAGGACACATGGACAGAAACTAGGGGGGGTGGAAAGGGGAGGGAGGGGGGAGCACTGGGGGGTGGACTGGGATGGGAGTAAAAGACAGAAAACTGTACTGAAAAACAATTAAAATAAAAATATTTTAAAAATTCAAATTCACTTAGAAAAAAAGACTTTAAATAGAAAAAGATTAGAAGAGAAAAAGAAGGAAATTATATATTAATGAAAGGTTAAATGCAGTTAGAAGATATAACAATTATAAATATTTGCACACCTAGTGCCAGACCATCAAAATATGTAAAGCAAAAATTGACCAAACTAAAAGGAGAAACAGATAATTCTACAGTAATAGTTGGAGGCTTCAGTACCTAACTCTGAAAAATGGCTAGAACAAACAGAGAAAATAGTTAAGGAAGTAGAAGACTTACATAACATGAGACACTAACTGTATCTCACAGACTTATACAGGATACTCTAGCTACCAACAATAGCATTGACATTCTTCTCAAGTGCACATGATACATTTTCCAGAATATGTTGGGTTACAAATTCAATCTCAATAGATTAGAAATGTAGTTATCATACAAAATATTTTCTCTAATCACAACAGGATATATTAGAATTCAATAACAGAAGTAAAATGGAATATTCACAACATTGTGGAAATTAGGATGAACTCTTAAACAACCAGTGGACCAAAAAAAAAATCAAAAATTAAATTAGAAAATACTTAGAGGTGACTGAAAATGAAAATATAAAATACCATGACTTATGGAATATAGCAAAACAGTGTTAACAGGGAACTTTATAGCTATAAATGCTCACATTAAAAAACAAGAAAGATCTCAAATCGATAACCTAACTTTCCAACTTAAGGTACTAGAAAAAGAAGAAAAAACTAAAACCAAAGCCACCATAAGAGAGAAAATAATAACAGTTAGAAGAGAGATAATTGAAATAGAAAAATAATAGAAAAATCAATAAACCCAAAAGTTGGTTCTTTGAAAAAATTAATAAAAATGACAAATCTTTAGCTAGGCAGGCTTAAAAAAGCCATCAAATTCCTGAAATTAGAAATAAAGATGGGGTCATTACTATAGATTCTACAGAAATAAAAGGATTGTAGGAGAGTAATATGAACCACCATAAACCCACAAATTAAATAACCTAGACGAAATTCGTAAATTCCAAGGAAAACAAAACCTACTAAACTAAATAATGAAGAAATAGTAAGTCTGTATAGAACTACATCTATTAAGGAAATTGAATCAGTAATAAAAAATCTTCCAACAAATAAAAGCCCTGAACTTGGTGACTTCACTGGTGAATTCCAGAAAACATTTAAAGAAGAACTAATATCAATCATTCTCAAAATTTTCCAAAAAATTGAAGAGGAAGGAACACTTTCTAACTCATTCTATGAGGCAAACCTTACCACAAAACAAAAAAATATTAGAAGAAAATAAAATGACAGACTAATATCCTTTATGAACTTTGATGTAAGAAATATTCAACAAAATACTAGCAAACTAAATTCACTAACATATTAAAAAGATTATATATCATGACAAAATGAAATTTATTTCAGAATGCAAGGATGGTTTAACATATAGATATCAATCAATGTAATATACTACATTAATAGAGAAAAATAAAAGCCACATGATCATTTCAATTAATGCATAAAAAGCATTTGACAAAATTCAGTACCCTTTCATGAAAAGAAAAAACCCTCAACGAAGTAGGAATAGAAGGGAACTATCTCAACATGATAAAAGCCATATGTGAAAAACCCACAGTGAACATCATACTCAGTGGTGCAAAGCTGAAAGCTTTTTCTCTAAGATCAAGAAAAAGCAAGGCAAGAATGTTCACTTTTGCCACTTCTGTTCAACATAGTACTCAAAATTCTCACCAAAGTAATTAGTCAAGAAAGAGAAAGAAAATCCATCCAAGATGAAGAGAAAGAAGTAAAGTTATCTCTGTTTGCAGATAATATAATCTTTTGTGTAGAAAACCCTAAAGATTCCATGCAAAAAACTGGTAGAACAAATAAATGAATTCAGCAAAGTAGCATGATACAAAATCAATACAGAAAAATCAGTTGAATTTCTCTATCTTAATAGTGAACAATCTGAAAACAAAATTATGAAAACAATTCTATTTAAAATAGCATTAAAAAGAGCACAATATGAATTAATTTAAGGAATGGGATGAAAGATTTGTACAATAAAACTATAAAACATTGCTGGGAGAAATTGAAAAAGACATAAATGAATAGAAACATTCCATATTAGAAGACTTAATAATGTTAAAATGTCAATACTACCCAAAGCAATCTACAGGTTAAGTACAATCCTTATAAAAAACCCAAATACTGTACAATTCCACCTCTATGAGGACACAATAGTCGAAATCATAGAGCGAGAAAGTGGAATGCTGGTTGCCGGGTCTGGGAGGGAGGGGACATGGGGGTTAGTATTTAAAGTGGATAGAGCTTCAGGTTTTCAAGATGAAAAGAGCTGTAGAGGTAGATGGTGGTGATGTCTGTACAACATTATGAATATATTCACTGAACTGTATGCTTCGAGCTGGTTAAAATAGCACCATTTATGCTATATGTATTTTACTGCAATACAATAAATCGAAAAACCAGTAAAATGCAAAAGACATTCCTGTATTCATAAAAGTTCAGTGAAGGAGAGACCACTGTAATACAATGGAAAGAACACTGGAACTGGAGAGGGAAAGAGCTTGGTTTTGAAGTTCGACTCTCCCTCTGCACTGAGCTTCAATGTCTCCATCTATAAAATGGGATAATAAAACTACTCCAAAGAACTCAGGGCTGCTATGAGGACGCAAAGGGATCTGAGAGAATTTTGTAAAGTAGAAAACTTGCATCATTATCATAATATCTTCCTCCTTTATCTGGTCTTATCACTTCTTAAGTTCACTCTAATGGCCTACAAGGGGGTAATACAAGGCTTCCGAAGGACATGAAAGTGAGTTGGGTTTGGGAAGACAGTTGGGATTAGGAGAGTAGAAGGGGTAAAATAAAGGCCCAGAGGCAGGGTTAGTGCCTTGTAGATATTATAAGAAAAAAACCCACTCTACTTATAAATATTATTCTGGAAGAACAATCTGTGGCTACTAGTTTTAATTATTTGCCTTCTCCTTGATTTTGGCACTAATGCAACTGTCCAGGGTCTCATAATTCCTATCTTTCCTGGAAAATTTTCTTTTTTACATATCTATGCATGCTATTAATAAATTTGTCAAAGGCATGTCCATAGTGTGGTGGTTGAAATCTATTTTCCTAAATAAAGGCCTGGCTAGAGATGCTAAGATATTCTCATATTATGCCTTGTGATACTTCCACATCTCTCTCCATTTATCTTTAAATTTTGCTTTTGTATTATTGCATCTATTGAAAACAGAGATAGGCTATATAGAATAAGCACTGGATGAGGAACAAGGATAACCAAGGTCCTTGCTCTGGATTGGTCACCAGCCACCTGTATATTCTTTAGGTATGAGATTAGGGGACTCCTAGGCTCCCTTCTGAGTTGTTAAGAATCATTATTTGGGTAAAAAGATATCCTGGGAGAGTTCATTTTATCAGAAAAGGTTGAGGTTGCTATACCTATCCTCTAACATTGACAGTGTTTTTAGATGTTCACAGGTAAAATCTTAGAGGTTGTTTTACCCATGCCTTACCATTTTCAACCCCCACCGCCACCCCATTGCACCCAGCAAACTTCACCTATATTGATGGTTGCATGAAAGAACAACTTTCCTTTGAAAAGAAGCCATGTTTTCTCAAAAGAGAAAAATTTCTGTCACTTTAGAGAGGCTGGACATTGTGAGGGGCTCTTTCTCACCTAGAAGCGACTTTAAATGCCATATGTAGTGGTTGTAGCCCAACCTGAGACATTCAATTCCTCAGCAAGAGAAGCTGCACTTCATTTATTTTTGCACACCCCACAGTGCCTAACACAGGGCTTTGCAAATGGTAGGTTCTTGATTAATCTGTACTGACTTGAATTTAGTCAACGCTATAAAAGCCATTGGTTTTCATTCAGTCTGTCCCTCCATTTATTTATTGTCCATCTTGCAAATGTGTAAAAAAATTCTAAAGTTCTGTTTCACTTGTGAAAATACATTGGTAGTTTATGGATTTCCAATAACAGTTCATTTTGTATAAATACCCCCATCCTTTTAAAAACCACCCCTCTTTCTATTATTTCTCTGATCACAGGGAAAATAGGAAAACCCCCCCACCCCTGCCACCAAAAAAAAAAAAGGAAATCATGACTAAACCATCCCCTGAGAACCGCTGCAAGTTTGCATTGCCAAGAAAAAGAATTAGAATAGGCAGAAAGAGGAAGGAGATTGCTGTTAGATTTGCTGTTTTATCCTGTTAACTGTGGGCACCAAACCCTCTGCACTGATTTGTTTTAAGATCCAAGCCCCCTGGCTGCATGGAGAGGATGGTCCTCCTGATGAAACTCAAGAATGCCCCATGAAACAGGTATTTCTCCCAGTGCCCCCAACACTATTTGCTTCATGCATCTATAAGCAATGAATGGGTGAAACGCAATTGACAAAGAGGAGCAGAGAATCAATATGTCCTCCACCTCCAAAAAAACCATCATTCACCCCTACCTGGTTCCTCCCTACAAATCTCTCTCTGAGGGGCAGCCCCGTGTAACCAGTTATCAGTGCCAGCAGCCAGAAGCCTTCCTCTTCTCCTGCTTCTCCACAGACCCCATAAGCAACCTGTCCTCAGACCCATGAAATTTCATCTCTAAAATATTTCTCAAATCCCTACTTTCTTTCCCAAGGCTTTTAGCCTAGTTCTGGCCAAACACTCCAGACTTGACTCTCAGCACTTTGCCCTCGAGTCACGATTTGCAAGTGCACTTTTCCATGAATCCAGCCTTTGTGTGTATTCATCCTTTCCTGTACTTCTTCTTGTCTGGAAGAGCTCTTCCTCTTGTCTTCTGTAGACTCACCTTTAGTATGGAGACTTTCCAGTTCAACTCAGCTGCAGACTTTCACAGTGCTAATCATGTTGCAATGCAATTATTTACAGATGGCTCGCTGTTTCCCTGACTGACATGGGAGCTCCTAGAGATGAGGTACCTGGCTCCCTATCTCCATTTCCAAGGACTCAACAGGGGTCTTTCACAGAGACCAGCAATTTCAACCTTTTTTTTTTAATCTCATGGCACACATAAACTAATTACTAAAATTCTATGACATGCCAAATTTTTTTTACCAATCTGACAAAAATTAGGTATAATTTTGATTGATTTATAAAAATAATAATAATTACCTCTTTTTTTTTGTTCCAAAGTGACTTTTTAAAAAGTCAAGTGCCTATACTTGTATATACAGATTTCTGGTACTAAAATTAACCAATCAAATGCAACCTTATTATGTGATGTGACCGATAAGATGCAACTCCAGTGTATTTATGGTTCAAGACACGGCATTCACACCAGACAGCTATTGTTGTGTTGGCTGTTGTCATTTTTTTTATCTGACAATCTAAAGGAAAGGAGGTCAGTGCCCTTGACTAAATAGTCAAGTACTGCTTGTTTTAAAAATTCTTACTGCACACTGGTTGAAAATTGCTGACATAGAGCATTAAATCAATCAATACTTGGTGAACAGATAATTTGTGGATGAGGTGAGAGTGTGGGATAGAAATGAAATTATGTCTGGAGCAAAGGAAGTATTGCTTCTTCTTCAGTGAACTATAGTTAATTTTTAAGTTAAAAATAAGTAATGGTGGTTGGTAAGCAAGGAAAAGAGGAAGGTGAAGGTGTAATATATTCCTGTAGAGAAGGCATAGCACTCTAGACCTGTTCATAAGACACTCAGTGCTGAGAAAGAGGAGATGTAAAACTTCTCTATTATTTCCCATGCAAAATGCTTGTTTTTCTTTCTTTTCCATAATCCTTTGCCATTTGGAGGACAGTCGTTAATCTGCAAAGCAAGCCCCCTTTCCAGGCCATTAGTGCCAGGACAACGTGAAATAGCAGCCAGCCCGGGCCATTAGTGCCATGGTCATTTAAAACACCAGCTCACTCAGGTTATTAGCGAGCCAGGGCAATTTGAGTGAACAACCTGTCCAGGCAATTAATGCCAAGGTAATTTAAAGTGCCACACCATCACAGGCCTGCCAATTAGCAAGGTGTCTTCCATTTTACAAATGGGGTATGTGACTCCTTGGGCACATTTGGGGCCCTCCTTGGGGGCAGGGAAAGGTGTGACCACTGCACAGCTCTCACACACTGTCCATGTGGTTGGTACTATTGCCTTTAGGCATTTTATGGACCACAGATCTATGCATGGATGCTGAACCACAAATCTTAGAGATGCTGGCTTCTGTGCCCAGTGGCATTCTGTACAAAGTGTAAGATCCTTCCCCACAGCCCCAGAGCACATATTGTAATGCAGATTCCACTCCTGCAGATACTCTGGGGGAGACAGAGCACGATTCACAGCTTCTACAAGTGGCCCCAGAGAGTGCCAGTATGTGCCAGCTGCCTGGGTATCACATAGACCAGCCACACTTTTGGCACGCCAGAGGAGTTTGGGTGCCATCTCCCATTTTCTGCAAAACCCAGCCTAGAAGCACAGATGAGCTCTGTGTTCTGAGGTGTTCCTGAAAAGATTAGTGCTGTTGTCTGTCACGGACATCATGATTGAATCTGGGGAAGTTTGGGGAAGGCGCAGGGGCCGGCCAGCTGGCTCAACTGGACCCCTTCTGCCTGCCTGCTGCCTGCCTCTGAGCTGGCTCACAGAAATGTGGCTCTTCCAGGTCAGCTGTGGAATGCAGGGTCAGGAACCATAAACTGCAGTGTGAGATGAGGGCTGTCAGCTTAGCGGAAGGCAGAAAACATCAATCATCTTTATGAGGTGCTCTGACCTTGTGGAATAGCCAAAACAACTCTGCAGACCCTAAAATATTCTTAAGTTACTTATTATCATTCTAATAATTATTCAGCAGGAACAAAACTCTTTTGCTGAAATAAATCCTAAATAGTCCTTTATTGGTTACCATGATTAATCATTCCCATTCAGCAGTAGAGTTTAATCCATTAATTGGAAAACCTCTATTAAACATCTTCCAGCAAGGCCCTAGGAACACAGCGATGGAGTTAAATAGGAAAGGCCTCTGCCTCCAGGAGTTTACAATCTTATTAGATTTCTCTGTCAAATCCTTTGTGGCACTCAAAGTAAGTACAGACACATTTCACAGATTTCAGAAGAAAGTTGTCCAAAATAAAAGACAGCAGAATTGAGGAAAGAATCACAGGAATTTAAATCAGGGGATTAGAACAGAAAATAGAGAAGTGAGTCTAAAATGATTCTGTGGTAGCTTGAAATATAACATGAAGCTAATTTAATTTCCCCAGGATCTATTGTTAGTCTAGATCCAGGTCCTCTGATCCTTGGCTACAGCTATTCCAGAATGTTCTGTGGTAGAAAAGCTGAGTTCCCAGCCACAGGGAACTTCCAAAGGGAAAATGGAAGTATACCAGCAATGAATTCAGTTTTAACAGCTCTTTTCTACGTATCAGGGAGAGATTTACCAAGTAGTCACATGCGGACAGATTCCTTAGACTATCTGCTTATAAACTATAAGGATCTTGTTGAACCAGTTCATTCTAAAGATAAATGGACCCAGGAAAACTTGGTTGTCTCAATGTCCTACCTATTATTTTCTATTAGCTAAAATTCTTCAGGATCATGATCAAATGCCATCCCTTCCTGGGTAGTTTCTTAAATCCTCTTATAGGAACCCATATTACTTTGTAATTTATCATGGTAGTTCTTTCTATCTTGTATTGTACCCTGGATTTGCATGAACCAGACAGATGAAGTTGTCTTTTACTGTTTTATTCACAAACCATGGGATTTTACAAAAATTCCAGTGCTTCCAGCATTTGTGTTTCTCAACCTATTTGTTACAGCATGAGATAAAACAAAATTTTGTCAAAATAAAATTTGTTTCTCATGAAGTTGTTTTATTTAGATTCCAAACAAACTAAAGCAGAGAAGAGAGGTTAACTACAAGTGAATCTATCCAATTAGGAGCTGGAAACCCCAAGTCTCTGGTTCTAGCAAGCAGAAGCTGTGGACAGGTCCGGGTCCCAGATCCCTTAGTCCACCGTGGTCCCCCAAGCCTGTCCGACCTGGCCAGCCACAGCCAGAGCACCCGCTGGTCCCCTGGAGAAGAGTAGAAGACATGGCCCAGAGGGACTTGAACAGCAGGCAGTCCTCATCTCTTGGTTTTCTATTTAGACTCTATGATTTGTACTTGTAGCTGTTTACAAATGTCCCCACATTTAAAGGGCCGTGATAGGATTTCTCCTATTTTATTTCCTCACAGTATCCCTAGCACCATGCTCGACATATACAACTTATTCAGGAAATTTCTGTAATATTGAGTTGGATCTGCTTTATTTTTGTAACTTAAATGTTAAATGCACTACATTCAACAGGGTACACACAAGGAATGGCTTCATTTCTTCTCAACCCACACTTCCTAATACCTATTAGGTATTGTGGGCAATATCCCTTCACCGCTTTTCTATAGATTTCTCTGAGAGATCCTATGTTTGCAAAGCCACTTTCAGTTATAGGAAATGTCCCATTTGGATACTTAAGATCATTTTCAGCTATTGAACTGTCCAGTTTAAGTATGTTTAAAATTTTAATCTTATATCTAGTTAAAAATTTCTCCTCACTTCTTTGCTCAGGCCTAACCATGGTTGGGGAATCTGCCATGGTTCTTTGGGACTTTAGCCTAGATTCTGAGGCAATAGAAGTCCCATCCTACTTATTATTATGCTATACAACCCAAATGGTGGGGCAAGAGGCATCATGGGAATATAATGTATTGTACCTGGGTCTACTTGTGTCATGTGAACAAAAACCAAAATTAAGTTTTAGTTTAATATATTTTCAATTGTTAAATTCTTCATGGGTTTATAATATGCTGATGACCACAGCAACCTTTAAGACTTTAATTGCCCAGGTACCAAATCCAAATATTTTTGCAGCACGGAGAAGACGTATGCTTTGCAGGGAAAAGGCTAATAAAACTTTTGCTTTGCATTCTGAATTTAGAATTAGCATCTGACAATCCCCTTGGAATTATAACTCTTGCATTGTTACACACTAAATAGCTACACTTGTCTTGTTAATAAAATCATAGTAATTGAGTAGCATTTTCATTAAGGCAGGAGTGTGGTTCATTTTGTAGATAGATGAAATAGCAACCTGAAGATTCCAGAGACACTCTGTTTTTCCATTCAGGTTGTGCAGAACCCATATTAATGAGAAATCGTTCTGAACAAACCTGTCAGCAAGTCACATGCCATCGCCCCTTCTGGGGTCTGCGTGACATGAGCCCCTGCCTTGGTGGTTACCAGGTGTTCTGTTGCTGCACTGCCTCATTAGCTGGCAAATGGCCACACATATCTATGTTAGAGACCCAGTTAACATTCTTCAAGTATATAGATAGAACTGCCCCAGATCTAACAGTACTCTGGGGTAGAGGACATGGAGAGAGCTTCACTAAAGATGTTCTCCCAGCTATATGCATTTAAGATACTCCACATGTACACAGCCAAGCAAATTGCATTGTGAGTTAGTAAGTCCTGATATAGAATCCAGAATCCAGGTTTGGTAGGGATTCTTTATGCGAACTAGCAGATTGGCCTAGTTAACACAAGGGTGGTAATCAGAAGTAGGTACAGCCGTACGTGTGCTCCTGAGTACCACCTCCGGAGATGGGCTTGGGCTCCACATGTACTCTCTGGACATGTGTGTCTAATAACAAGACTGAGGTCTTGCAGCCGTGTGGCAAGATATGGATGAAGACAATGGAGCATCTTGGCAAGCTGTCTGTATCTGAACGAGCGCCCCCTGGTCCTAAAGGATGTAGAAGGATGAGGAATAAGCAGCAACTTTGTGTTCAAATAAAAGCCCTCACATGTATTTGCACAGACCCCCAGCTTAACATGAATTTAGGTAAACATGAAAGGAACCTAGTGTTAGGCCAGCTAGTATTTCAGTAGACACTCCAGTGCCATCCCAGGACTGTAGCACCATGCCTCTCGGAGCCCCAGATGTCGTCAGGGATTGTGGCAGCGTTGGCAGAGCCAGGCACTGGCACAGCGCTAAGCTAGAGGGGGAATTTCACATAAATCTTGGTTATCATCCCTACCCTCCAGAGCCTCAGAATCTCCATTTTAACTATTCCCTTGGCAAATATTTATTTGGCATTATAAAAAGTCCTGAAGGGACAAAGAACGTAAATTGTAATCAAAAGGTACAAACTTCCAGTTATAAAAGAAATAAATCATGGGCAGGATGCAATGTGCAGCATGGTGACGATAGTTAATAGTTCAGTATTGTGTATTTGAAAGTTGCTAAGAGAGTAGATCTTAAAAATCCTCATTGTAAGAAAAAATGTAGCTGTATATGGACTTAAGAAATAGATATTCATAGAGAAAAAAATCTTCAGTCCTTCAGGTCTAGATTTAAAAATACCTGGAGGCTTTGTTTTGAGGTGACAAAGAACTGGGCTGGGGGACAGGCTGGGGGTCTCTCTATATAAACAGCCAAAGAAATGTCCAGGCTCTGAGGCCACTGGTAGGCTTCCCTGTCCTCCACCCACTCCAGGCTGATACGAGAAGATCCCAGCATTTGCTCAAGACAGAAACCTAAACCAGTGAAAAAGAGTTAGCTGTCCAACTTCACACAGAAGGAAGGTATAAGAAATGGAAGGAATGGAAGGAATACGTAAGACTGCTGTTAAATGGACAACTAGCAATGACTTAAAGAGAAACAGCCCCAGTGGCCAGCCGTGGTGCTTTGGTGAATGGCTGGGGGGAGCCAAGGAAGTGCCAGGCTCAAAGTCTGTCTTTTTGGTCTTCAAAGGTTCCTTTAGTTTTCGTCATTATGAAATCTTCTGTTGAGATTTTTCCCCCACAAAACTTCTGTTGACATGAAAGTAGATTACCTCGAAGGCAAAGCACACTACCCCCTGAGTATCTATCACTACTTTAAAATGGTTCATTTTCAAACAGGTGGTGTTTAGGAGCGCTGGTGCTGGAGCATGAACTTCCTGAGTCCAGTGCCCAGCTCTACCTTTACAGGTTCCCAGACCTGGGGTGATCCCCTCCACTTCTCAGGGAAGATTTTCGCCATCTCTAAAGTGAGTCTCACACCTATGGGTTCTCTGTGGTTCCTGCTAGCCTCTGGGTAGATGCCTAGAAGTTCACCCAGTTAAAGTGCACGATTCCATTGTTTTTGGCATGTACACACAGTTGTGCAACTTTCGCCACTATCTAATTCTAGATAGCATTTTCACTATCACGAAAAAAACCCCCATATTATCAGCAATCACCATTGCACTTTCTGCCCCGCCCCTGGCAGCCACTGATCAGCTGTTTTTCTATGAAATTGCCTGTTTTGGACATTTCAAGCTAGTGGAACTATACAGCATGTGTTTTTGCATGTGTCTGGCTTTTTTACTTAGCATGTTTTCAAAGTTCATCTATGTTGTAGTGTGTATCCATACTCCATTCTCTTTTATGACTGAATGAGGTTCAATTGTGTGAATATACACATTTTGTTTCTCCACTCATCAATGGATGGATATCTGAGTTGTTCCCTTTTTTGGCTATTACATTTAATGAACATTCCTCTATAAGCTTTTATGCGGACATATGTTTTCAAATTCTCTTGGGTATATCTCAGAAGTGGAATTGCTGGTTCATTGTTTAATTTATTTTTGTAGGTGTGTTTCTAGTTCTTCATTTTAGTTCACTATTTCTTCTTTTTATTTTCCCCTGGTTAGAACATTTTGTTTTCATTCTGTTGAAGAGATGAGAACCTCAGTCATCCCCTGGCTGTGCCTTGCTGTGTGTAGGGGGTAGCTGACTGCAAACTGGAAAAATGGACTCATTGAGTTATGGATGGAAGTTCTCTGCTATAGGCAGTCATTTATTTCAACCAGGGCAATTTCTGAGTATCAGGAACAATGCAGACAGGGCTAGTCATTTCATTTTCTCCTACTTGCTGTTATCTCGTTCATGCCCAGAAAGTCTCCAAAGAATCACCTCAAATATGGTTCCAAGTGTCAAAACTCCTGGGAGGCACATTTTAGGGAAAAGCCCGTGGACCAGCTGGTTCCTCAGGGCAAGGATGGAGATGTTTGCTTTTGCATTACAAAGACGTGATCTGGAATTTTCTTGCTCATCAGAACAATAGTGGAGGAAACCAGGGGTGGGTTTGATGGGGTGTGCTGACCATCAGAATACTTCTTGGCTGTCAGCAAGCACAATGTTGTGCTGGGGGTTGATAATGCTTGATGCCCAGTGAAAAGGTTCCAATCCGTGAGCGGAAACTTGTCTATGCAACAGAGAACCTTTCACTGAGTCTGACAGAGGCAGGAGTGCAAAACTATAAAGAAGAGAAAAAATGTAGTAATTTGTTTGCCAATTTCTTGAAAAGTGCCCTTTAAACATTGAGATACCTAGAGCTAGGGTGTGGGGATCTCAGATGCCATCAGATAGGTTATTAATGTTTCAAGGATTACAGAATCATAAAAGTTAAATATGAAGAGTAGCTATTAAGCTTTCTGATCCCTCAACTGTCAATACCTGTCTCTTCCTCCTACCTCTCTGTGCATCCAGGTAGGTTGTCAGGTCTGGTTTCAAACGATTCCTGTGACTGGGCCTCTTCCTTTGCTGCAGGTGTCTCTTGTAAGATTTGACAGGAAGTTGGCCAGAGTGGTTTCCTAAATCAGAGACATGAGAGGCGGAAGTGAGGGTGTTCTGGCGTGAAGCTCAACAGCCAGGCAGTACCTGCTGGGGGAGGAGCAGCTGGAATCCACAGTTTCAAAGACATCATTAGGAGCAGGCGGAGAAGTGGAATGTCTTTTATTTATCGAGAGCCGGTCCTAACACCGGCCCTAATTGGAGTATGCCCGGAGGCCCTCCGCATCCTCTCTAGCTTGTGTGTGACTGTTGGAAGCCCACCATTAGCAAGTCTTTCCTCTGGGAAAATATATGAATACATTAACCCTGATAATCATTCACCTTAATATATATTTAATCATCAGATCCTTTCCAAATAGCAGTTCTTAAAGACAACTTTTTATGGGACTGGGGTTGGAGCAGGGTAGCAGAGGGGAGAGGGAGTCAGTTTTACAGCAAAGCACATTCTGTGGGAAGACTGCGTGTCTGGGCAGCAGAGGGCACTTGTTGAGGAGGAAGATAATGTGAAGGGCAAGTCTATGCTCACATTTGTTCTGCAGTCAGTTCTCACCCCCTGGACATCCTACATGTCACAGCCAGCTGGTCCAAGATACTGCCTGCCACGGACAGCAGGGCTGACTCTCTACGTATTTCTTCTCTACCCAGCTGCCTTCTGCCGGGGCCGACCAGTGTAGAGACATCAAAACAACTGTGCCCCTCCGTTTCGTGTGGAAACCTGAGCAAATTTCCAACTTTCCTCACATCACCGATGGTCCAGCAGGGATCTGGGTCTGCCGACAGGGGATGCAGCCAAACTCTTTGTCCCAACATGTGGCAGGCAGCATATTGGGCCCCTTAAAGAGTGTCCTCATCCCCAGAACCTATGAATAGTTACTTTATGTGGCAAAAGGGACTTTGCCAATATAATTAGTTTCAAGACCTTGAGATGGGGAATTAGCCTGCAATATCTAGTTGGGACCGATGTAATCACTAGGGTCCTTAAAAGCGGAGAATTATCCCCAGCTGTGGTCAGAAAGAAACATGAGGATGGGAGAAGGGTTAGAGAGACGCAAGGCTGCTGGTTTGGGAAATACAGCAAGGGGGCCGTGAGCCAAGGAATGCAGAAAAAAGGAGGGTAAGGATTTCCCCCTAGAGATTCTAGAAAAGAATGCACCCTGCCAAAACCTTGATTTTAGCCCAGTGAGACTTGTGTTGGATTTCTGACCAATCAAACTGTAAGATATTAAATCTGCATTGCTTTAAGCCCTAAGTGTGTCATAGTTTGTTAGAGCTGCAATAGAAAACAAAATACCAATGGCAAGCTGGAGTCGAATTAATCCCTCTTTGTCCCTCACCCCATCTTCCTAGGTCACTTCCAAAATAGAGGCTCCCTCACCACCTCCTCCCTAAACATTCATTGACATTTAGCTCTCTACTTCCTCAGCTACCTTATCCCTCAAACATTTCTGTTCTTTTTTTCTGTTCTGTTCTGTTCTTTGAAACCCATAATAGATGCCATTGATTGAGTACTTACTTCAATATATTATCTTACTTTTCATGCATTAGAAAGTACTTGGGTTTTATCTATACAGAAACTAAGGCTTGAGGAGGTAAGGTAACTTGCCCAGGTACACACAGCAGGGAGTGGTGGAGGTGGGGTTCAAATTCAGACCCATAGCTCATGATCTTGGCCTTCTCTTCCAAGGTTTCCTAAATGGCAGGGCACAGAGCAAGAGCTCCATGGGGCAGGAAGATGGATTAGGAGAAAAGCCAATCCCATGGCCTGTTATCTGCTTCTATCTTTCTATTTCCTCACTACTGTCTGTTGAGGTCTAGGTTACCTTTGAGATCCCGAATTGCAGACGCTTCACTCTGCACCTGCTGTCCTTTGGGGCTTTTATATCTGTCCACCTGATGTTCTTGCTTCACAGTCCTTTCCTCTGGCACCTCTGTCCTCCACACATATCACTAACCTACCAACACAGATCCCTTCCTGGAATGCCAGCATCGAATCACTGGGCATCGGCCCAGTCTCCTTTCTCCTTTCTCCCCTCAGCATCTGTTCTTCTCAAAGGCCTTCCATTCCTTGGCTCTCCTAGTCTCTCAGCCTCTAGCCCCATCCTGGCTTACTAGATGCATATCAAAATCACCTCTCTCCCCCCAAACTGCTAAATAGAGGAACTGGAGGTGGCTACACACACTTGTGTTCAAACCTCCCCAGGTTGACCCTGATGCACAACCAAGACCTAGAACCTCTGTTCAAAAGTAGCCCGGACTCTTGGGGGATCCCCTAAACCCCTCTAGCCCTCCGTTTACTGCTTTCTCTCTCTTACCCTCACAGTGCCATACCCTGCAAATGCTCCAAAATCTGGGTAAATCTAACAATCTGTCTTCACTATTGTTGCAGTTAGAAAACTTGGCACTGCAAGTAACAGAAACCTCCTTCAGCCAAGCTAAGATCATTCTAGAAGAATTTTTTTTTTTTTTTTTACAAGAAAGCTTCAGGGATGCCCAGAAACAGAGGCTGGAATACTAAGGGAAGTCAAGGCCATCATCCATATCATCATCTCCACTTCCCTTCATGCTTCTGCTTCACTCTCCACTCTTGCTGCCCTTTCTTTTTCTGTTTTCCAGCCCTTGTGTTAAGTGGCTACTACCAATAACTTTTAAATTTACCGTTTGAAAGAAGGCAGACTGAGATGGGAGCTTTTAGATTCAGTTTTAAATTCCTGATGTGGGGATTCTCATAGCCCCAGACTGGATCAGATTCTCACCCCAGGAGCAATCAACCATGGCCTGTAAGGGTGGAGCATGTGGCCAAAACACGCCTACTCCCCAAATAACTCACATGCCTGCATGGAAGGGACAGGTACAGCTGCAGTTCTCAGAGACTTGGAGAGTGGGAGGGAAAACCGCACAGCCAAAGCAACAGCAGGGTTCTGAATAGCCTCGAGGAAGTTTACCCAAGTATGAGAAGTGGTACCATTGCCAAGTTTGTTTCACAGAGTCATGTGGGTCCATAGCAGAATTTAACAACGGCTTTATTCATTTGTAGTCAGTCATGCTCAGCCACCTAAGCTGATTTTAAACTTTCTCACCATGTTTCCACCATGGCCTACTTTACAGAAAAAAACAGAAACCATTGGACACAAAGTCTTTCCACTCTCAGTTAGAAAGTGAGAAACTGATCTATATCCACCCATGTCCCTGTGGCCAAGCCAGGCCCCTTCAGTGTCACATACTTCCTTCTGTCCCTTCCTGCTCAGGCAACCCATCCCTCAATGATATGTCTTCATCTGCTTTTCTGGCGGTTCTTACCCCTCCACCTATAACTATAGCCATGGTCCAGGGTCAGGCTTCTCCTGTAAATCTTCTTATGGCCCTAACTCTCTCTTCCTCACTTCACTATTGGACTTCTGCCTTCAGATTTAAATTTCCAACTTCATCCTCAATGCACTGGATCTGGCCTCTGCCTGCAGCACCCCTCCTAACACCAATCCCTGGTAACCTCTCCAGCTAAGGTCACCAATGACTTCCTAATTGCCAAACCCAATGGGTGATTTCCAGCCTCTGTCTTAATGTGCCTCTCTGCTGTGTTTGACACGATCTTCTAAATATGTCTCAAATCATTTCTTTTCTCTCTGTCCCTGTGGCCATGCCAGGCCCTCTTCAAATCTCTCCTGAACACTTGTAATATTGTCTTTAATGGCTTCCTGGCCTTTAGTTTTACCCAACTTTTCCTACTGCTATTGAAGTTATTTTTCTAAAACAAAATCTGATCAAGCCACTCTCCCATTGCTCTCCATAGCCCACCAAGTAGGTTCAAAATCCTTAGCCTAGCATTTAACACCTTTTATGCCATGGCCTCCACCAACATTTCCATCCACATCTGCTTCTTTCCTTTCTGCCTCCAGTGTCTGCATAGACCCAGATGCTGGTAGCTTCCTCTATGAGCCGCACTCTTGCACATACTATTCCTTCTGTCACACTATCCTGGCACATTTCTTTGTTTCTACATCTCAGCTCAAAGACCTCCTCTTCAGTGCAGCCTTTCCTGACTGCTCCAGGCAGGGCTCATTGTTCTTCTCTTGATGATTCTCATGCTTTCTGTTTCTCAGTTGTAGGGCTTCTTATATTGCCTATTTTTGATTTCTCTACACCTCAGCTTTGCCCACAACTGGATCCACAAGCTCCTCAAGGGCAAAGGAGGAGGTTGAATCATTCTTAGTTAACAAACAGGTAATAAATGAATGAATAAATAGGAAGGGGGTAACCATGGAGACTGGGCTGGAACGCTGTTGAAGTAAGGTGACACTAGATGATCAAAGAGAACAGGCTGCAAAAATGTGGACAATCCCTACCTTTTGTACTTCATATTTAACCTGTTTGCTTCAGTTCCATATTCCCTGACTAGGTAAACAGTGCCTCCTTCATATTTGTGTCTGTTTCCTTTGATAGCACGTATCAAAGTATTGCTAAGCTCCTTCTGACTTCTACCTCTAGTTTTCCCCTTAATATCTAATTTTGAAAAGCAAGTCAAGGAATTCAGCCACTGAAAGATCTTCATTGATTTATTTTGCCTTCCTGATTTATTAATGAGACCACTTTCTCCTTGATATTTCTTCTTTTCTCTCTGATGTATTTGTAAAAGCTCTGCCTCTTCCTTTTAACCCCTATGCATGTGATTATCCCAGCCTCTGGTTTTCCTTTTCATTCATTTTGACTCTAACTGAGTTATTTTATGTTCCATTTTTGAAGTTGTGTCCAGCAAATTTTTCAAATTATCTAAAATCTTCATGTTGACAGTTTGCTATATAGAACTGGGAGGAAATAAAAATTTAGGAACATTAGCATAAACATTATATTTAAAACCACGGGAGTGGATGAGATTTCCTGGGAAGAGAGGAGAGTCTCTAGTTTGCCCTTATCTACATGATGCTAAATAACTTGTCAATTTTATCAAAATTTGATGATTTCTTATTGACTTAAATTGTCTTTAACTGAACTGACTCATTTTTCTCTGGTAGCCCTGATTAGAATGTGGTGGCATAAATCAACATTTTCCCATTCTTTCTTAGAAATCACCTCCTGCAGCAACACAGAAAACAAACATTAATTCACCTCTCTCCCCTCCTCTATTTTTTTTTAGGTGAAACTAGGAGACAGATACAATCTCTGGACTCCAAAATATATGAAAGAGCTGGTGAAAGGAGCTGACATGTAGAAGAAGCCATGTGGAAGGAAGCAAGGAGAAAAAAACAGGCATACTAGAGAGAAGGCCTGGTGATAATTAGGTGTCAGAAAGTACCAGAAAAAGTATATTTCTCTAGGGTAAGAGGCTCCTTCCCAGAAGACAAATCTTTTTCTTCTTTTTGAACCTGGTTTGTTTCATAGAAACAGAGGAATCAGGGCCATACAAAGGTGCACACTGACATGCCATATTGGCAGGAAATGTCTCTCTCTGATGCAGGAGAGAAGAAAAATCTTTGATTTATAAAACCTGCCAACTGGAACACTACCCTGACTTTTCTTTCAACTATAGGAAACTCCTCAATAAAGGTTGTTTAGGGCAATCTAATTCTTTTTTTTAATCATTTTTTAATGGTTGTTCAAATACAATTGTCTCTATTTTCCCACTACCACTTTCTCTGGCCCACCCACCCCCACCTCCCACCCTGATCCTACCCCCCTTTGGCTTTGTCCATGGGTCCTTTGTACATGTTCTTTGATGACCAATAATGAGCAATAAAAATAATACTTTTTGTTGTTGCACAACAACAATGACAAAAAGATACTGAAAGAAAACAGAAGAAGTGAGGAGCAATAGAAAGAAGACCTATCCAAAGATCTGTTACTGCAGGATATAGTCATCCAATGGTTTCCACGTGGGGTTGGCTCCAGGGCCCACCCACAGATACCAACATCTGTAGCTGTTCAAGTCCTTTATATAAACTGGTGTAGTATTTGCATACAACCTACACATACCCACCTATGTAGTCTTTGCATCATTTCTTGATTACTTATAATACCTAGTGCAATGTAAATGCTATGTAAATAGTTATACTGTATTGTTGAGGAATCAACTTGCTAGAATTTTTTTCAAATTCTTTTAATCTGCAGCTGGTTGAATCCACTGATGTGGAACTGACAAATACTGAGGACCAGCTGCCCATAAAAATTATGACTGAACATTTTGTTGTGAATTCTGCTAAAAATGATATAATTGAAGACTCTAAAACAAAAATGGAAGAAGTCAAGGAAAATATGGCTAAAAGATAAAAGTATGAGCTAGGAGGTAGTAAGATGTAGAAGAAAAAACAAACATTACAGAAATAAAGGCAAAATTTGAATAAACATAAAAAATCTATATGCTAGAACATGTAGTAAGGAACAGAAAATAGAAGGAGAAAGTTAACCAAATAAGTGGGGAGATTAGGAGTTTAAAAGGAATAAAAAAAAAAAAGTAGATGTGGAATACAAAGGGCCATCCAAAATTCACAAAATGGAGTCTCTAAAGACAAAACTCACACAATGAAACATTGAAAAACTGAAAACATAATATAAAATAATATAACAGAATGAAGATTGCTACATCCATCAATATAAATGAGCTTAACTCTCCCACTGACAAAAGTATCTCCAGCAGTTTGAAGAAAAACCTAAATCTGGACAACAGCCTAAAATAAAGTGACTCAAAAAGGTTGAAAATAAACTACCAGGCAAAAATATATTGGGCAAATGAAAACAATGAGAAAGCAGGCATTTAGATGTTAACATCAGCCAAGGTAGAGTGCAGGCCAGAAGGTATTAATTGAGTCAAAGGAGGAAGTTTATAAATTAAAGTATGAAATAATGAATAATGATGTTACAGTCATGACAGCTGTACACTTAAGCACATAGTGTCACTATGCATAAAGCAGAAATACAGAAAATAAATAGATAAAATAAATACACAAATAAAAAGAAAACGATAGAAATATACTAAAATTGTAGCCATTAAGAGTTTCACATTTTGGACAAATGTTAAGAAAGACAGAAAAATAAAGCTAGAACTTAAAACAACACTAAAATAAAAAAAAAAACCCTTCTATTAGAAATTTTAAAACTTACCCTTAGAGATCTTGGGTCAATGAAGAAATGAAAACTCAAGCTAGAAACATTGATAATTAAATCACTACAGATCAGACTCTAAGGGATACAGCACACCCCAGAATAAACTTTATAGCCATAAATACATAGATCGATCAAAAAGAAAGAATGAAAATAAATGAATTATCTGGTAGCTCCATGAATATACACTGTCAGTCTCCTTTCCAATTAGAATGATGTCAAATACAGTGTAGAAATATTGAAGTGAGCCATTTTTTATTGTCCTACGGAAATTATCCAGTGCATAAGTGTGTATGTATGTTTTTTTATTTTTAAGTATTTGACAGTCTATTTTTACCACTTTTCTTTGAAGATATAGGCTTAGGATTTTAAAAAGGGTTAGCTAAAAACTTAGTTTCGACTCCGTCCCCCAGGTGAACATGAGACAGAGAGCCAAAGGGATGTGTGGGTCAAGAAAGAGAAGAAACACTCAGAGTAGGACAATGGGAAGGTTTATTTATACCGGGTCAGCAAGGACAGTGCTTTTCAACCTCGGCTGACATTAGAATCACCTGGAGAGCTTTTACAAAACATCAGTGGGTATAAGGGGACTAAATGGTAATGGGGAAAAGTACAATAAAAAATAAAATAAAAAACATCAGTGTCCTTGGTCTTTCCTTTTGTAGCACTTTATAAACAATTTGTGTTTATTTTATCAATGTCTGTCTTCCTTGAGACCGCATTTCATGAGAACAGAAACATCTTCCCTGTGGACTCCCAGTGTTGTGTTCAGTGCCTTCTCAGTCACTCCAGAAATTTTAATTTAATTGGTCTTAGGTGAAGTCTATAAATTGATATTTTAAAGAACTCCCAGGGATTCTAAGGAGCAGCCGGGTTGGGGACCACTGGTGCGGCAGGCCATTGAAGGAGAGTGCAGTAACCTGGGGCTGACTGCAGGCTGCCTGTTGCCACCCTAAATCTCAAAGGGACCAGCAGAGGGAATGGCTTGGGGAACCTGGAGGTAGAGACCAGGCCACCTTGAGAGGAGCAGTAACCTGTGATCAAGGGACAAAAGCAATTGGAGGCAAATTTGCAGGGAGAGAGCCTGACCTTATTTTCTTCCTTACTTCCATTAGCTGAAGCCAATTAGTTGTCTTGGGGACAGAATCATTGCTGTAGTCACAGTCAGCCTCTCATGGCAGAGAGCAGGGTGGTGGAGACTGGAGAGTGCTCTGGAGAAGCAAATGAAAGATAATCAAGCAAAGGTGCAGGGCATTCCCTCACAGGAATGGATGTCCTAGTTAACATATTACAACAGTTGGGGCAGACACTGAAGACAGATGAGATGATGACGATGAGTTGTATTGTAAGATTCCAAGCTGCTGCTATTATCTGAAGAGCTCCTCTAATCCATGTGTATCAATGAACGAAAAAATAGGACATGAGTCAATGGATAAATGAATGAATGAAGATGGGTAGGTGAGAGAGAAGTTGGGATAGACTAACAGAAAAGGTAACTTCACAACAAAATGCTTCAGACGGCTGGAGGTCTGTAATCTGACTTCCTCCTACCCCAGGGTAGAGGGGGACAGCACACCTGCCACCCCTGCAGGCCCTTGCATTATGCTTTGGGCAGAATCCTATTACCCACAGTGCCACACTGAACCCAAATCACAACGCAAGCTCTTTCTGCTTTATGTGTGTTTGTGTGCATGAGGCATTCCCAGATGGGGTCAGGCCCTGTTTGATAAGCTTCTCAATGAGGGCCTGCTTCACATGTGGCTGCTCTGGGGATCACAACAGTGTAATATCACTTTGAGTTTACCAATTTACTTACATTTCTTGAGACTGGAGAGAGGTGGGACTCACATGATGACACACACAATATCGATTTGTTCAACCATTAAAGGGTTGTGCACATGAATGTATATACACATGTGCATTTGAACCCATCAGCCACATAAAACATGCAACTATAGCTCCAATGCAATTTCAATGCTAACTGTTTCAGTCTCTTTACACATGAAGCCAGAGATGGCAAAAGCATTGGTTCTCAACTGAGGGATGCATCATGGGGGCTTTTTGCACACAGACCGATGAGCCCAGCCCAAAATTCCTGATTCAGTAGGTCCAGAGTGAGGCCTGAAGTTCTGCATTTTCAATAAGCTCTCAGCTGATGCAGAAGCAACTGGTCTGAGGACCACGTGACAAAAGTATAGACATGTCTCTTCTGGTTCTGATCCTTGGTCACTCATTTTCTGCTTCTATGAACTCTGCAATTCACACTCTGGTAATTCACGTTAGCTTCATGTGCTAACTGTAGAGCACCTTCGTGCCCTTCACTGCAATTGCTCTGAGGGCTGATTTTTTTCAGGAGAGTCTTTATCCCTTGAACTTTTTATTACTCTGCTTAGATCTATCCATATTAGTTACTGAAATAATCCATCCATTACCAGAAGGTAAAAGGCAAAGTGTTTTCTACCTGTAGCACCAAATTTTGTCAAATTCAATTGATGACCACCAACAGCTTTAATATCTTTCCTCTCCTGCTGCTGATCTTGGTGGAGTTGCATATGGCATGAGCTTCAGATTGGCCAAGGTACCTGTCCTGGCTGTAGAATTTACCGGTTATATGACATTGAATAAATGGTTTGGACAATTTCCCCATCTGGAAAGTGGGAGTATTAATTACTTCAGAGGCTATGATAAGAAATACAGAGGAAAAATGTCTGGCTCAATGAATGTTAGCTAATAATGGGATGAATGTTACCTGAAAACATTTTTTTTCCTCTTAGTATTAATTTACTTTTAATTACTTCTAAGAACAATAGTTCTTAAGCTATGTTTTGAAAGACAATTGGGTTCATGAGTAAGGACGCACAGTCTAAGGTGGCATTAGAATCTGGTCTCTGCCATTGACTAGCTATGCAACCTTGGTAGTATAACTGAACCTCAGTTAATGAAATGGCGATAAGACTAGAAACTTCCTTGGGAGTTTATATGAAGATCAATTAATATAATGCATGTATAGTACTTAGCCCACTACTAGACATTTCATAGGCAGACAGTAAATTTTTTTATATTTTATTAGTTATGCCATTACAGTTCTCCCATTTCCCCCCTTCATTCCCTTCCACCCTGCACACCCCCTACCACCTACACTCCCCCACTTTAGTTCATGTCCATGTATCATAAGTTCTTTAGCTTCTACATTTCCCACACTACTCTTGCCCTCTCCCTGTCTATTTTCTCCCCACCATCTATGCTGCTTATTCTCTGTACCTTCTCCCCACCCTCTCCTCCCACTCCCCTGTTGCTAACCTTCCATGTGACCTCCATTTCTGTGGCTCTGCTCCTGTTTTAGGTGACTGCTTAATCTGCTTTTGTTTTAGGTGTGGATGTTAATAATTGTGAATTTTCTGTCCTTTTGCTGTTCATATTTTTATCTTCTTTTTCTTAGATAAGTCCCTTTACCATTTCATATAGTAAGGGCTTGGTGATGATGAACTCCTTGAACTTGATTTTATCTGAGAAGCATTTTATCTGCCCTTCCATTCTGAATGAAAGTTTTGCTGGATAGAGCAGTGTTGGATGTAGGTCCTTGTGTTTCGTGACTTGGAATACTTCTTTCCAGCCCCTTCTTACCTGTAAGGTCTCTTTTGAGAAGTCAGCTGACAGTCTGATGGGAACTCCTTTGTAGGTAACCGTCCCCTTATCTCTTGCTGCTTCTAGAATTCTCTCCTTCATTTTAATCTTGGCTAATGTAACTACGATGTGCCTTGGTGTGTTCCTCCTTGGATCCAACTTCTTTGGGACTCTCTGAGCTTCCTGGACTTCCTGGAAGTCTATTTCCTTTGCCAGATTGGGGAAGTTCTCCTTCACTATTTGTTCAAATAAGTTTTCCACTTGTTGCTCTTCCTCTTCCCCTTTGGGTACTCCTATAATTCGGATGTTGGAACATTTAAAGATGTCCTGGGGGTTCCTAAGCCTCTCCTCATTTGTTTGAATTCTTGTTTCTTCATTCTTTTCTGTTTGGTTGTTTGTTTCTTCCTTCTGGTCCACTCCATTGATTTGAGTCCCAGTTTTCTTCCCATCACTACTGGTTCCCTGTGCATTTTCCATCATTTCACTTATGAACACCTTCATTTGTTCATCTAATTTGCGATCAAAATCAACCAATTCTCTGAGCATCCTGATTACCAGTGCTTTGAACTGTGCATCTGATAGGTTGGCTATCTCTTGCTTGTTTAAAAGTATTGGCTCTGGGGCTCTGAGCTTTTCTTCTGTTTGAGTCATTTTTGGTCAGGTGGTGCCTGTTACATATGAGGGGCAGAGCCTTAGGTGTTCACCAGGGCGGGGTAGCCTAGTGGCCAAGTTGTGACACTGTCTGTGGGGGCAGGGTCAGAGAGGGAACAATGGCACATGTTCTGCACTCTCTCGAATTTGCGTCCCATCTGCTGCTTCCCACAAGCAAACTGGGCCCCCCGGCACTGGTTCCAGGTGGGAGGGCCTATGCACACTCCGGGACCTTGCGGGTCTCCCCGGCGACCTCTCCTGTGAGGCTGGGAGCTTCTCCTGGAACCTTTTCAATCGGAATTTTTAGGCTTTATTGTCCATCTCTGGGGCTCTTGGCTGAATGGTCTATCTCACTGCCCGCTCTTGCCTAGTTTATCTGCACGCGAATGTGTGTCCACGGTTGGCCAACTGCCCTGCGTGCCTTGCGTGCTCTGCTCGTCTCCTCCCCACGTCTGGGGTCTGCAAGCTCCACGCCACCTATGCCGCCTGGAGCTCCCGAGCCTGGCAGCCAACACATTTTCTTGCCGCTTTCCCTCTCCGCCAGCTGCCGACTCTGCCCCTCTTACTGGTCTGGTTGAATGGTTGTCGGACTTCCATAGTTCAATTTTCTGTGTTCTGGTTGTGTTATTGTTTATAAATATTTGTTGTCCTTAATCTTGGTTGTGAGAGGAGGTACAGTGTTTCCACCTACGCCTCCATCTTAGCCAGAAGTCCACAGTCAGTAAATTTTAACTATTATTAAGTTTTGGAGAACAATGGAATCTAATGAAGTAGGCCCAGATTTTGTGCTTCAAAATAATAAATACAAAAAATAAATAAAAGATTTATAAATTGAATATTTTCCATGTGGTTTTTCTTTATTACATTTTTAATCTTCAGTGATGGCTATAATTTGTTCTCAAATAAGTTCACAAAGAGAAATGGTGCTTGTTCTAACAGTTCTTTCTCCTCAAACTCCCACACTTGAAGAGTGTTTTCTGGGTGAGTTACGTGGGGACTTTGAACTTTATTGGGAGAGGCATTGTGCTAAGTGTAGTTGACACTTGAAAAACTCAGGTTTGAACTGCATGGGTCCACTTACAAACAAATTTTAACAATTACATACCTGTCCTTTCTGCAATCCATGATTGGGAGTCCGTGAGCACAAGGGGCTGCCTATGTTCATTGATCTGTAACATTTTATATAAAGTACTGGAGCATCTAAGGATTTTGGTATCCACAGGGGGCCTGGAGCAAATCTTAGATACTGAGGGTCAACTTCAGTTTGGGGGGGGGGGTCAAAAGTTACACACGGATTTACCACTGTGTGTGTGTGAGGGGATCAGTGCTCCCAGCTTCGTGTTGTTTAAGGGTCAACCATATTTCATAAATGCTTTCTTATATATATGTCACAATTAACCTCCGAGGCCAATATTTTACGTCAATGTTTAAGATCTATAAGGTTCTGCATATTATCTACCTTGTAAGAAAGTGTTCTGAGTTAACATGATAAATTGAAAGTGTGAATGTTTTGTGTTCCATAATTGCCTTGTCTTTCATTTGGCCACTCTATCAACTGAGTGAATGCACCGAGAGTCATTGTTTGATTACTTCCCACCTCATACTATTAAATAACCCATCATGGTGATGAGTCCTGGAGTGTGGCTGTTACCCTTTTCCTAAGCGGTGGACGGCACACACATGCCCACACACAGGGGCACACACCCTGCTACATTTATTTATATTTAATGACCAGAAGTGTTCAGAGGAGATAAATGAATATAATGTTTCCTCTTCTCATCGTATCTTGATTTTAGTTTAGTTAAATTTAGCTTGCTTAGTATAATGCTCAATACATTCTTATTGAGCAAGAAGAAATTGTGTCACATTCT
>PVKM010016765.1:0-26508 GCA_004027735.1 Carollia perspicillata
GTAATGATAAATATGCAAGAGTCCACTGAGCAGAATCTGTGTGGTGGAAATGTGTGGGCAAATGCAGTTCTGACACCTATCAGTCCTGCTACAATGCAAACCATTTAACAGTCACAAATGACTTAACCATAATGCAGTCAGCATTCCCAGAGCAGCGCATTTGCATTCCTGTCAAGGTAGTACAAAAGATAAATTAGCTCCTACAAGAGAGAGAATAGAAATAACTCCTTAAACACTTTTCTTAAAACCCTTAACTTGACTGCCTCCATCACAGGCAGCTGTGTTATTCACTGACTTTAATACTCATGATTTGCATTCAGGCAGTAAGAACTCAGAATCACTTTACAAACATTCTCTTTAAAACTTACACTGCTGCTGTGAAAAAAAAAAGCATGGTTAATTGCCTTTTGTTCATTTTTCTACAGAGAATCATAAGCCGCTGAGTTTAATTTACCTGGAAAGTACAATGATTTAATAATATCCAAGACTGATAAAATGACTGAAGAATAATGCAGTTAATTTTCTTGACAAACACTCTAGAAATTCTATAACACCATCCGACATACAAATTAAATATCCTCATTTCAATGCTGCTGCCACATTCAGAACTGGGATTTGGATAGTCTCCGTGGTGGGAGTGTTTCCTTCATCCTTCAGCTTTTTAATAAATAGCCAAGAGGCATCTGGAGGCAAGTCAGGCCAGTGAGTGCAGTGGACAGAGGTTGGTGATTCCATTTTATTTATACTTTCTAATTTGGCTTTCTGAAAATTGCCATGTGTCCCGAAGTGTTTGAAAATCTTAGCAGTCTCTTGACCTTCTATCTCTGCTCTGCCCTGCCACCATCAATACTTTTCTCCCAATTCCTCCTGTATCCATAAGAGAATTACTGACTTTGCATATCCATCTTAGCGCTCCATGCTCTGAGAAGACAGTGCACCTTCTGCCTAGCTTAATTTTACTGACTTCTCACATCACACTCTGCATGACTGTCTATTATAGGCTTAGAACCCAACTAAGGGATGGGTCAGCTAAGGAGATATCTAGGATGTTAATCTGTATGGGCCAACACCTGTTACTGGGATGACTGAACATTTCTGGAAGCAGAAGATCAAGAAAAATGTAATTGCCCAAAGTCCTCTTCCTAATAATAACAAATGCCCTAACAATAGCAAATACCCATATGCAGCTCAACATGTGTCAGGCACTATTCTAGACTCATTAACTATATTACCTTCTTTAAACCTAATAGCAACCTTATGATGTAGGTAGCATTATTATTCCCATCTTACCAATGAGGAAACTGAGGCACAGAGAGGTTAAATAACTGTCCAAAGACACAGAACTAGGAAGTGGCAAAGACTTTATCACATGTGGTAGAGCTTAGGTATTAGGACAAATATTTCGAAAGCCTCTTAGAAAACCCAGGGTTATGCTCCAGAAACATAAGATGTTCATTTAACTTCTTATTAAGGAGGGTCAGCCTAGGGAATGGTCAAGGGTTTTGCTCGTCTGAGAGTGTGTAAAGTCTAGAGCCAGAGTTGCCTGTGCAGAACAAGGAGGGTCTGAGGATCCTTCTCCATCTTTCCCCCAGACAACTCTCAACCTCTCCTCCAAAGGATGTGGACAAATGACCCAAGAATGCAAGTTTGAAGGGGCAAGTGTATTAGCTTGCTCACATTGTTAAATTATTAGTCTGCATGAGGAGCCTATTCATAACTGTCAGAAGCTGCTCAGATTGAGTGTATTTTAATGGAATGAGGCTCCTGAAGTAACTTTAAAAGAGAGAGAAAAGAAAGAAGGGTAGAAGGCTCATGTCCAAAGTGATATGGGCACTAGCATTGTGTTCTGATGATAGGATGGGGTCTGGCTCCCTAATTCTACGAAAGCTTCTGCCACGAGGCTGTGTGGTGGACTTCATTTGTATGTTCTGCCCTGTTGGGTAAAGGCCATGGCTGTCAAATTATTGTGTTATGTCACCAAGGTTGCTTCCTCTTTCAGTAATTATTAGTTCTTCACATTGAACTTCTCGCAGAAGTTTGTATGCTTGTAGCTAAGCCATCATTTGGCAGGAGAACACAGAAATGGAATTTACTGTTTGGAAGAGCCTGTCTTGCCCGCACTGAGGAACATGATTCAATGGAGAATTTACTGACAGATATTTAAAGATGCACCATTAGAAGTGTGCTATCGTAGGTTGTCTGCCATCAACCCATATTCCCTTCAATTATCCTGCTTTTAGCATAAGGAACTGTCTCTTAAGGTTTTGTTTCTATTTAGGAAATGGTTGTGAACATCAGTTGACTCTTTAATATACCCTATGGTGTACATTTCCAAGCTTCCCTCAAAGGCATTACCCTTTTCTTTTCGTTCTCGAGCTGGACTTCAATCCCTAACCAGACGAATGTTTTTTTGCTCCCATCAGGACCAAGTTACACATAGATGAGGTCACCAATCAGGTCGCATGGTTTCAGGCAGGTCTGTAAGGGTTGCAGTCTCCAGATACTTCTCTCCTACACTTGCAGGGAGCCTGCTATTTCTTTATTAGCATCTCTTTCTTCAATTTCAGACTTTGATATTGTTAAGGGTTGCTCCTTCCCTAAGAGATATGCCATGCAAAGTATTAGCAATTCGCACTTCAACGTGAAGGATTTTTTCCAAGAGCAGGTAAAACAGATCAAGATCCAGCGAACACAAGGGCCTCGAGTTAAAGGGAGAAGCCACCACTACATACAGGGCTGTGTGTGTGTGTGTGTGTGTGTGTGTGTGTGTGTGTGTGTGTGTTCAGGTTTTCTAAAACAAGACAAAACAAAGCCAATTTATTTTCCTACTTACACAAAAATCCAAGGATGATTAATTTCAGGAAAATAATTACTGTAAACCAGAGGTTCAGGGGATAGTCCGTAAACTAGATTTCTCTTTTATTTATCTTTAGAGGGAGGAGTGTTTGGCCAGAGATCTGTGATGTGTTATCTGTGTGTGTCCAGTAATCCGATTCTCAAGGATTATATTGAATTTCAAACATTCTGTCACATTTTCCTTTTAAATACACTTATATCCAGAGAACTACATGCCCAGATATCCAGATTGTTGGTATAGAATATATGGAAAATCCAATCCTACACTTAATACCACCCTTATAGTTCAGTGACCCCCCAGGAAGGCCCACCATATGTAGAAGTTTTCTTAATGATCCTGGAGTCAAAGTCAAAGAAATATTTTCTGCTAGAATATGGTCCAAATGATCTGTCTTTTCCTCTCTGCTTTCTCTCCTAGAGAAGAGCTCTATGAATCTTATACCATGCTGTTTCTTAAAATCAAATTTCTTTGTCCTTGACCTTTATCGAGACTCATGTTCCAGAAAGGTCTGAGAGTCATTCCTATGCTGTAACCAATGTTTCAAAAAAAACCAATCTCTCCTTCCTGATACTTTGCAGTTTCACTCTACCTATAATTTACCAAAGGTATAACATTTTACACTCACAAAAGCAGGTGTGCAAAGATGTGACTTTTTTTAAACCAAACTTAATGTAGCTTGTAAGTACCCATTTCCACCAGGTAGGCAAAAAAAATAATCATCAATTGAAAGTCATTAACTCACTTCCAGTTACAAACTGCATCTCTCTGTGCCCACTGAATCAACACCAAAGTTGCTCTATTTTTCTGCCTTTGTTTCTGGATAGTATATAAATTTCAAGATCACTGACTTATTCTGACTTCTTGTCCTGGGATCAGCTGAGGGTTCTTTAGCTCACCTGCTACACTGTGTCCTCATTGACCATCACTGAAGTATAGCATCCATCACTTGGTCTTCAGCATCCATTTCTGGCCCTGCTACATCTGTCGTGGTTGGTTATCTGAGTCCCTGGCCTGAGGCCTAGAAGACATTCTGCATCACTTCAGCCCAACAGAAAGGTATTTCTCTGCTCCTTCTTGGGGTCTGGAGAAATCTAAGCAGCATCACTGACTTTTCCACATCACATCAGGGTGCTCACATCATTGCCCTGCCTCCCCAAACCCCCTCAGCTTCTGTTAGACTTTGCTGTCTTCTCCAAGGCCAGCAGTTCCCCGGGCTATGCCCTGGGAGGCCAGGCAATATGTCTTCTCTCCTAGGACCTAGGGTTTCTATCAACATTCCTATAATCGATCTTCAACTGTAGATTCATCCTAAGGCACCAACCAGTAATTCCTGACCCTGTGATCTTCCCTTCCTACTCTCCATGAACCTTTGTGTCTTGGTGGCAGGAAACTGCTCCTCTTGGATCATTCCTCATAGTTCCCTTCTCTCTAGTTCATGATAGGCATGCTTTGGGAATAGTCCTCCCTGGCTGTCAGCCCTTGGGAGCTTAATAAGTCTTTTCTCTACCCAAACTTCCAGCTTTAGAAAGACTTGCATTGGAGCTATTCCAGCTATTTTCAAAAATGTCTGATGTGGCATTGGAAATTCAGTAATAATTTCTTTGTTTCTGGCTCATTTTTATCTCCCCTGTCAGTGGTATATGTAGAAGAGAGTTTGGTTTTCTTGGAGGCTGCTAGTTGGCCAAAGTTCCCCCTTCACTCTTCACCTTCATATTTTCTAAAGATTATTTCCATGAAAGCCATCACAAAATAGACCATTTTGTCTCTTTTTTCTTTTACATGCATTACTGCATTGCTGACTATACTTATTAAATTTCCACCCAATTTAAAGATTGTAGCCCTGTGAGAGGAAAAGGAGATGAGGAAGAAACCCTGGGATGTGTAGAGGTAGGTAAACGAGCTGAGTCTTATGGGACTGGAGAAGATGGAGCTGTTCTTATCTTAGAACCCGTGCTTAGCCACTTTCTAGAACATAAAGGGTAGTGCATTCAAGTTCAATGTTGTCAGTCCCTCTCTTTATTCAAGACAAATAACATTCTTCTTCATTCTATCAGATTACTCAGAAAGCAAATACTTTTCACAGTCTTTTAGTAAAGCAGATAACTGCAAACACAAGCTTTTCTTGAAAATCCTATGAATAAACCCCTCAAACCTTGGCTAGCTCTGACTGTGGTAAGTGAAATTACCTTTCCATGAGCTTTCTTGATCCATTCAGGTTTTGTCCTACCAGTCATTTTACCTTAAATCAAAAAGTTATCAATACAGAAACACATCCTGCACATTTTGTATACAAATATTTACCTCCCTGCTACTATTGCTTCTGGGAAAGTCTCACTCACACATATGATTTAACCTCAGTAACCCCCATTCCACATAGGAAACTAAGAGGCAGACCATTGCAAACAGTTTTCTCACACCAATGAATATACACCTCACAACTTCCTAATGCCATACATCCCCTAACAGTATAACTTCCCGAAGTGGTAAAAATGAACTGTTCATTGTCTCAAATATGTAGTCACCCTGGGACATATAATATCCGAGGTAAAAGTACATGAACTTAAAATTATACTTACGTATTAATGTTTCAGTGTTTCATCTTACTTTGAAATAATTAATGTTAATTCAATTTAATGTAAATCTAGGGTTTTAAGTTTCCTAAAGGTCTTAGAAACTACCTACTTGCTGATATACTATAAAACATAATTACGGTTGAAATAAAGTTTGTTATTATAATGATTTCATTTGGTTAAACACAAATTTATATTTTTTACAATTTTAAACATTAAGTCTTAAACATTATTAATACTAGCTTAGTCAGTCAGTATACCTGTATTAGTTCATGCAGAACATTCCCAAGTAGAATAAAAACCTGTGTATATGTTATTCTTAACCCTAATAAATCAGAGACACAGTACTGTTTTTATTAAACCAAAAATATTAAACTAGTCTTGCTGCCAAAACTTCATCTAAATTATATGAACCTGACTTTCTAAAACATATCCAAGTTGGTTTCTGTAAACATAATTTTTAAATCTAGCACACTGGAAGTATTTAAGATTTAATTTCCTTAATTTCTGGGAATTATAGAAACATTCAATTTATGTAAGTGCTAATTTATCATTAAGCTATCAGAATAGAGCTCCCTTAAGAAATTTTATAATCTAATTTAGTAATACCATCTTGAGGTAAAGAAATATTATATACTCATACAATGGGAAACAAAAGCCTTTTCTAAGTTTCATAGTCATGTGGGCATAGACAGATTTTGTAGCTTCATTTCTAAAATTTCAGCCACAAGTCAAGCATAAACACCTAATTACACAACTCACTGGTCCACTTCAAAGAGCTGTTCTCTTCACAGTGGGTATGAATGTTTCATTTATTTGAGCTCAAAATAGACAGGTAGACAAGTAAACAGAAAGGACTGAAAAGCCAGATTGTCTGTTATCTCACACCCCAGAGAAATATCTGTATAAACCAACTATCTCTTTATGGAGATCACCAAATGGTCAGACCATGAAACCAAAAGCCAGAACCAGAAACCAACTGCATACTCAAGAGGAAGCCGAGTCAAATCCTTGCCACGCTGCTTATAGGCAAAGATGCCGCGCAGGCACAAGTAGCCAGACTCACTGCTGGGGCCCCAGACCACAGTCGGCGATGAAGTTTAATGAGCTGCAGAAGGCCTCTGTCCTGGGTGGCACGAATGAGGATCTGAAGGCCGGGTGTGAGCCTGTGTAAGACATGGCACCCAAACCGTGAAAGACGAACGTACTACAAAATCAAGGAGATGGTTGTATTTAGGCTATTGCCATAAGGACAACATTCATTCATAAGGAACATCTCAAGGACAAGACAGAAAAGCTGGGCTTTATAGAGACAAGTAAATGAAAGAGTCATGATGTACAGGAGGTCTTAAGGGATTCACAGGAGAAAACACTCTTGGCTTGGAATGTGTGAGGACGGTGGTTAGCCACTTCCCAATATACAAAGGAGTAGGGAGATTTCTTGACTGCCAAGGCCCAGGGCTCACATCAAGTTCAGCATCGTCACCTTCTCACCTTCTGCTAGATCTCAGTTGATGTGGGGGTTGAGGGGTTGGGGTAGCTGTGAGAAGGCAGAGCTCTATAACTTGGAAAAATGAGTCAAGTGATTTTGATTACTTTATCTCCCGAATGAAAATCTCTTGTACTGTAATTTCTTTAAGATCAGCAATTATATCGCATGTCCTTTTGTGACTGGGGAAGTTATTTAATGTCTCTCAGCAGCCCTCTCCTACTCAGCAAAATCAGGAGGTTGTAGCCAGGTACAGTGATGTTCATTGCATATTTATCCATAAAAAGCATGTCAGTAGGAGAATGAATAAATAAAATGCTTTCTATTCACACAATGGCATATAATAGGGCAGTTTAAATATATTAATTTGATTGACATACATCCTCACAAATAGGTCTTAAATTTATAATGTTAAAGAAAGAAAAGTAGAGAAAGATATCAGCAGTGCACCACTTACTGTAAATTTAAACTCACAATGCAGAAACAGTACTGTATATTCTGTATCCATATATTTGCATGTGTGTGCATAAACACACATACATATGCCAGCCTCTAGCTTCATGTAGCTATTGAACACTTGGATTGCAGTTAATCTGAATTGAGGTGTTCTGTAAGCATAAACTACACAGCGATTTTGAAGACTAGGTATTTTTTTAAAAGTGAAAATAGCTTATTAATGCTGTTTTGATTTGAGTATTTGTTGAAATTATATTTTAATTTAAAATATATTCTTATTAAAATTAATTCACCTGTGTCTTTTTCCTTTTTAAAATGTGCCTACTAGGCATTTAACATTCCATGTGTGCCTCTCACTGTATTTCTAAAGGACAGTGCTGGGCTAGAGGTTTACATCTCAGACCCAGCCCACCATTTACCTGGAGGGAAAGAGAAGAAAGGGGAACTTGAGATGATACTTAGTAGGGTCTCTGCTTCAGTAAGGTTTACATGTTAAAGAAACTTGGGCTAGAAGCAAATATGAGAAAAATGTTGACAGCCGCTAATTCTGAAGTATGAGAGTTGAGATGAGTACATTTTCTGTAAACCTTCTACACCTTTCGATACCCATGCATGGTTTGTCTCTCACTATCCTTTTTAGGCTTTAAATTCTGGAACAACCAGACACTTTAAGAAAAAACTATTTTTCTTAAAATAGTTTTAAGTACACAGTCCATCACTTTGTCTCTTCCACCATTTTCCCCTGAATAGCCTCAAAACCCATAGCAATTATAACTTTATCAAAGTAACTAACATATTTCACAGAGAAAATAAATAAGAACTATCTGTCATATACAAGCATTTCAGCAGATTAGCAAAGCTCATACATAAACATAACACAGTTTTTCACAGCCAGTTCTTCTGCACATTCTTACAGAAAAAAAAACCTGAACATATTTGTTAATGTCACCCCAAAATATAGGTATCCCACACCATGTAAACATAGAAGCAGAGGCATGTACACTTATAATGATGTTTAGTTATCTGTAATCATCAAAATGTAGCCATCTTAGAAATTGTTCATTAATCAACACAATGTAACCTTAGTCCGAGGTTTTATGTTATGTAGGAGTCTTGGGTGATGCTTAAGATGATACATTATAAAAAATGACTACAGATGATATAAAAATTTTTCAGAATAAAAACTCTAACTAAGCACAAATTAATATTTTCATAGTCTTAAGTACTATGAAAAAGTATATTAGTTTTTCTCAATAAATAATATAAAAATTTAGAAAGTTTAGATTAACTACTTTATGAGAAAATAAACTTTAATCTGATAAAAACAAAATGTCCATGTGTATTTCATGCTGATTACATTTGGGAAAACACATAGCTGATTTTTTTCTTTCTTAAACTAGAATTATTAAACCAAACATTATCTTAATTGCATGAATTTGTATTCTTATATCAAAATGTTCTTAAGCTGATTGTATTGTACATTTGTTTTTCTTAAAAGTCCAACACATTTTATTTTATTTATTTATTTTTTTAAATATTTTATTTATTTATTTATCTTTAGAGGGGAAGGGTTAGAGAGAGAAATATCAATGTATGGTTGCCTCTTGTGTGTCCCCTGCTGGGAACTGGTCTGCAACCCAAGCATGTGCCCTGACTAGGAATCGAACCGTGATCCTTTGGTTTGCAGGCCCGTGCTCAATCCACTGAGCTACACCAGCCTGGGCAAAGTTCAACACATTTTAAACTTTACAAGTTCAACTTTCTCATTTTCTTTGTATTTTGGAAATATGATCTCTGCGAGTCAATATGAGCAGAGCTCCTTTAACTTAAGATTTACTGTAATCTAATTTATTAAACCTTTTGTTGGTAAGAAAGCATTTGCTACTCAAAAACAGTAATTGGGGATCTTCCTGAATTATAGACATACACGCACAGAGAACTTACGGTTTTGGCAACAGGTCAAGGTCAACCCAGAAACACATAAATTCACTGTCCAGACCTCAGAGAGCTTTTCTGTTCCTCAGGGGACACAAAACTCTTAAATGACTTGAGATCACTAACAGACAGACAGACAGACAGACACACGAACTGCTAATGAACGGGATTCCATATTGTTTCTCATCTAACAGTGAAACGAACTGTACCATCCATCTAATTTATACCACCAGGGTTCTAACATAGTTCTGTCCCCCACATTTTCCGCATGCTAGTAGTTAGAGGTAGGTATTTAATTGGATTCAGTTTTGATTTATTGGCAAGAATTCTTCATAAATTAAATTGTGTACTCCCATCAGATTGTTCCTCTCTCTCTCCCTGTCTCTGATGCTAAAATTGATCAGTGGGTTCAAGTGTTATCAGCCTGAAACTTTCATAATTAAACTCCCTTTCAGCTCCTAACCAAATAATTTTAGGTTGGCGATCAATGCCCACATACATTATTTCATTAAGGACTGCAAAGTGGTGCTACTCTATCATACCTTTGTGATTTATTAGCTGGAATGTTTCTAATAAGAAAAAGTTATTTTTTTAATAAGGAGGTGACATAATCAAAATTGTACTTTAGGAGAATAAATCTGATATTGATATGAAAAATGGGTAGGAAGGTGAGATACTGGGGACAGAGAAAGAATTCAGAATGCCTATGAGTCATTTCTGTGCGAGAGGTAATGCGTGCTCTGAAAAAGGTAATAATGGGAAAGAGGGAAATAACCCAAAAATGCCCTGCATGAAACTGGAGCTGGCAACTGCTGGCCGGTGAGGAGATCAGAGAACCTGGTGTCTGGGAAAATGCTGGTGCCAGTAGCAGGAACCCAGAGGACCGTGGTTTGGAGGAGAGGAGAGATGATGGATATTGCCGTGTCTGTTTCCTTCTCTCTGTTAACAAACGCGGGCTCTCTCTCCGCATTTTCTGTTGCTGTGGGCAGCCCGCTTTTTAAGAGCTCCACTGTGGTTGTCCATTCCCTCAGGGACCACCTTCATGATCTAATATTTCTCATCATCTGGACATGGAAAGATTTCCCAGGTGTCTAACTAGAATTTGTATTCTCTACTTTTTCCTTTCTGAGCTGCAAACACCATCATTTCAAGGGTTTATGGTGAGGCATTTTGATCTTTTTAAGTTTGAAAGAGCACTCTGATGACTCAGCTAATCTGGAATTCAGACGATTGTCTCTGAGGGTCTTTTAAATACATAAACAAGGGCATTTTATTCCATTTTATTGCCTCTACTTAACCTTTTTTCTACCCTCTTAAAAGATTCTTCTCCCTCCTACGTTCTTCAATTATTGAGCTGTCACTTCCAAGCCTGGCCTCCTGCTTGAGTAACCTAAGTGGACAGTATTTTGTTCTGTGGGTCTTTGCCCATAAATCACTTTCGCACTTTCTCCTCGAATATGTTCCTCTTCTTTTGACCTCCTTGAGTCAATCTATAAGGTGCCCAGGCTTATAGTCAGGATTCCAGGGGGAAGTTAATCAGAGACACTCAAAAAGAGTTTTTTCTCCTTTTGCTCCATTCAGTCACCATTCTGTGGGCCCCTGATACTAATTAATGTTTATCAGTGTTCTCCCCTAATACTGGGAGAGTCGCAGTTAACCTAAAAGCACAGAATTCAGAAATGAAGGCATATTTTACTTCTGCTTTATTATGATTGTATTATCGGTCGGTTGGGCCATTAAGTTCAGAGAAATGTCATTTTAGCTGTATCACAACATAAATAGAATTATATCTTTTTAAAAATACTTATTAGAAATTATTTTTTAAGGGGAACACTTAAAAATTACAATACAGGATCTGGATTCCTAAAATAATCTTTTGTAGAGACTTTCTTGAAAAGAAAAAAAAAACAGCTTTTAAACAATGAATAACAACTTCCTAACTAATCTCTCAAATTTTTGCATACTGAATTTTCTTTCAGTGAGACCAGAGTCTGGGGAGACCCAGCTTTCACTTCTCATATGTTTAAGGAAAAAATCCAAACACAGAGCAGAGTAAGAGTATCAAATTATGCCAATGAATGGGATCTTCAAAAATGAAAGGGCAGAGCATGAGATGAATTTGTCACCTACCGTCCCTGGGACATGGTTCTCTGGAGAAGGAAAGGTCTCAGTAGCCTGGGACTAGATGCGGTTTGTGTCCTCGTGCAGACAGGGCAGGGACCCTGTCCTCTGTGCCTCACCACTAGCGCACAATGACAGTCACTGAGACAGAAGGTTTTTCTACTTAGAGCTGGAACAGGGCATAGAAGTGACTGGGGCCATGTCACACATTTCGTGATTCTTCAAACTCTGAAGAAAGAGTTGGTATATCACCATATCCATCTCTTGGGAAACTCTAAAACAGACTGAGTGCCCCCTGAAAATAACGCGGTGACCCCTCTGTCACAGGCTGTCTAAGAGAAGCTAGATCATCTACAGCAATGTACAGATAAAAGCTCAACCCGTGGGACATCGAATGTAGCAGCTAGCCCCACCTGGCCTCTCGGATGGAGATGAGACACCATGCTCTCTACTTCCTGTGCAGGCCAATAAACACATTAGAATGAGTCAGACCATAGAATGTCAGGTTTTCTGTATCCCAGGCCTAGTGAGGTCACCTTAGAGGTGACAGGGCTGTATGCAAGCCATCATGCTGTGCAACACATTGGCTGTTAGAAGCTGGCAGCCTCGCCTATGTGGGGTTGAGTCTGTTATAACTGGTGAGTTGTTAATACTTTGCATGTCATCCCTGAGAAAGCACTCCTTGCCAAGCTCAAAGAAAGCATTAATTCTTGATGTTTAACCCCTAAACTCTTCACTTCCAATTATTCAAAAAGTTATTTGAGCATTATTAAATTGGATCTCAGAACTGTCACCCGACAGTGCATTTATAGGTAGTTCTCAATTTCGCTAAGCCCTCCAGAGTTGACTGACCCGGGTAAGGGAAGCAGGTTTTTGGTTGGTGGAGGATTCTTTTTTTTCTGCCTGGTCTGTGTTAGTGAGTTACAAACATAAAGGACGAGGCAATCTTTCTGAAATGCGTGCTGGGTAGCTCATTTTATTCTCATTAAATCCGGAGTCAAACAGGGTCATATCTGGATCGAAGGGCTCCAAGCAAGTCAATTGAGTGATACGTCAACCCCAGTGAAATCTGCTTAACGTGAACGTGCCAGGCAGCTGAGGAGGAGAAAATACATCCTGTGAGGTCTGTATGTGGAAGCAGAAGGAGAAACCAGTGTCATGGATAGTCCCAGCTCCATTTGTTGCTGGGAGTTGGGGAGGTAGAGAGACAGAGTATCTTTTGGGGCCATTTTCTCCCACCTATTGTATATACGGCACTTCAAATCTCCACCTGATAGTCCCACAGAAGCCAAGGTTATTCCCCCAATTTGCCATTGACAGCCCATACTAAAAGTGCAGCCAAACTCTTGTTCTATGGGTGGGGAAACTTTCATAGCTCTGAGTCTCTCTACCTTGAAATAAACTTTCCAACTTAATCACTGACTGATAAGTTGTGATTTCACCTCTTATCCTACCTGCTTTTCCTGAAACAATGCCCTGGGAGGCTGAGTCTTAAACTCAGAAAATTCTCTCTTCTTTTATTGTCAACCACATAAATGAATCAAAGAGATGAGATGATTATGTGCCTAATTCTGACTATGATCTTGTGGTGAGGTTGGGACTGGTGGCGTGAGATATATTCTCTCACAATCCTAAAAAAATAGATTAATGATTAGGTGTTAGTGTTGCTTTTCCAAGGACAGCTGACAACTAGTCCCATGATTAAATGGAAGGCCACCCAGGACTTGTCATGTCCTGCTCAGCAAGAGCCTGAAAATATAGTTTTGGCCCCAGCAGGTACCTGTTAAAAAGATGGCCTCGAGTCAGAAAATGCCAGCGAGGTGCTAAGTTTGTGACTCATCATCAGTAATGAACTGCAGAGACAATTAAGTAAATTCATCTAATTTGTTGAAATTCACAGCTAGGATTTTAATTTGCAAGTACAGTGGCTGCAGCTGTTATGCCTTTCAGCATATAGAAAACCTCTAGCATGGTATCTTCTCTGTAACAATTTTAACAGCATTGAGTTGAAGCAAAATTTCTGCAACTTCGGTCGGCCTAAGTGTTTTGTGCTCAGTGCTGTACCAATAAAACAGTAAATGGTCCAGGCCAAAAGAAATCATCTTCCAGAACCTAACCACTGGAAATACCTTCAATCCCCACCACAGCGATCATGTCAGGCTGTGTTGGATTTGAATGCAGACACTCAGGTTGTTGGTAAGAGAGGCTGTTGCACTGGGACATACACTGTCCGGGGCATAAAGTGACAAGTTCACCAAGATTCGGGCAATGAAACCTAAGAAGAAGTATTCATTTTTGAAAGTTGGCTCACTTATTTTAGTGCTTGTTTTTACCTTCCTCCATAATTCCTGTGGAAGTTAGAGAAATCAAGCAAGTAATCACTGTTTAATGAAAGAGGCAAGGCAAATTGTATGTTTTTGTTACATGAAATGTAAGAGGGAGATCCTTTGTGTTATAAGAAATCAAGCCTGTAATTATTGCTAGTGTTTGTTTTGAGTCATTTTAAACAACTCTCGAAAATTTGCTCCGAGGAATTCTTGAGGTTTTCCCTGCAAATTTTTATAAAGTAAATTAAAGTGTTAAAGTTTGGGAGCTATAACCACAAAATCATAAGGTAATTCATGGTCAGTATTTGGGTATCACCTGCTTATACTCCTTGTTTATGGTGTGATTTCTTTGCATTTGTTTTTGTTTGTTTGAATGTTCAGGTTTATATTTGTGTAACTAGACAGATATACAAATAACCAGATCAGTATGACACAAAAAATATGTTTCCCACCCTTTTCCATGTGTCGTATAAGCACCTACACCAATTTGGCCTCAAAACCATTAGGTTTTAAAAAAAATAGATAGCAGTGCACCAACAGTGAGGAAAAGATCAGCACTCTATGATTTTCCATAAGAAACTTCTTAGCAGATAATTTGTAAAATTAAAACAAGTGTCAGATCACCATTTACTAGCAAGCAAGCACGTGACAGTTGGTAGACTGCACAGTAAGTATGGTGACCAACTGTTCTAGTTTGCTGGGGACTGTCCCAGTTTCAGCATTCTGAGTCCGCTGTCCAGAAAACCCCTCAGTCCTGAGCACATAAGGCCTCAGGTCATCCTAGGTAGTCTTTTAGTTGCCCTAACCACACTCTGAACAGAAGATTTACATGAGGCTGATGGAAAGTTCTGAAGCAAGGTACAGTCAAGTTTATGGCTGACACCTTGTGGGCACCACCCTCTGGACTCCCAGCTAGACACAGAATGATGGAGAAAAGCAGCCTCAGTTGCCATTATGAAGAGTGAATTTGAAGAATCTTCTAGATTCCTGTACCGTTTTCATGGAAAAGTGGAATATCTCTAAAATATTGTAGCCTATCCATAAATGTTAAAGTCACCCATCTCACTGTGGAGAACTCCTTTCTGGCACCTAGTTGATCAGCCATTACTTTAACCAAAGCAACCCCATTTCTAATACTCATTGTTCTATTTTGAAAAAGCCTCCACAGTTAGTTGATCACCAGAGCAGTTGTAGCAGCCTCTGTGTTTCTGGTTACATGTTTGCTGACTACCGATAATGTGGATAAAACTAACACTACGCAATCGTATGGCACTGTGTATGATCAAATGTTTTAGAGTAAATATCAGTTATCAAAACACCTCATGCCTCAAGGAAATTCAGGGAAACCCATAGACCGAGGAACTTGGGAAAGAGTGCTTTCTTTCTAAGGACAGGAAATCTCAAGAACTATTTGCTGACAACTTTTTAAAGACTATCAAGATTGCCTCTGTAACAACATCAACAAAGTAAAAACTCTTTCCCTGGAAATTGCAAGATTAAAGTAAACCCACACCATTCTAGCAAAAAGTCAACCAACCAGAGAATAGTTTCTGAGAATAGGGCTCGAATTCTAGGCCTTTCCATACTTCTTGGCAAGATCTTGAAATTGACTTTGGGGTAGAGCTTAGTCAAGTAGCCTAATTTTTCTTTTAATTTTGTCTCCTTTGTTGTAAAGAGTAGTCAATCTTACGAGTATAAGGTCTACATTACAATTCTAAGTAGTTGAATTTTTCATTTTAAGTTTGAAGGAGATAATTAGCTTTTCTTGTGTTTTGCCAGCATTAAGTAGAAATGTGCCGGGCCTCAGTGAGTCAGCATCTTGAAGGTGTCTGAGACCTTTTGACCCCTAGGAACAGTGAGCATAACTTGGCCATCAAAAGAGTTTTGCAAACATTCTGAGGGTATGTTTGCTTCATATTCAAAGACAATGCCCCAAATAGTCATTCTCTAGGAATGTAGCTCTTACAGCTTTGGCATTAAATTTCTCTAAATGGAATTTGCTGTACAGATAAAGCACAAAACAGAGCAAGCTTTGACTCTGAGGACATTTCCTTTGATAAAACACACTAAAAAAAGTCTATGGGAATAATATTATTTAGCCCCTTGTTTATGTGAGAGCAATGATTTTTACAATGCAAGGTGAAGATATCCAGACCAGTCCTCTAGAATCTTTCAGCTGCTTTCTCAAACTGATGTGCTGCCTTAGCCTGACATCTAAATCAAGTGCGACTGTACTCTGCAGGGCACACATCAGAGGACTGGCACCAGGCTACAGCAGTTAGACCGCCGGAGAATCGATACAGGCCATTTAGGCAACAGGACTGACTATGTTTCATTTTTGACACTCGAGTTTCTGCTTATTGAGAAGGGGAGCTTTAACTCCACAGCAGCAATACACTCATTAGGGAAGTGTCCGTTGGAATTGTAGTGCGTGTTAAAAACATATCGCCAGTGCTGAGCCACGGTCTTCGTTGACTCTTTAGTACAGTGTCTGTATGGGAAAGCTGTGTAAGCAGTTTGGGGTGTAGTGGGTTCTGAAAACAATTTCTCTCTCCTATAGACATGCCACGGTGCTTGAACTGAGTGTTAGGAAAGAATGTCTTTGAGTCTAGAAGACTTTCCTTTTCTCTAGAAACTTCTAACCAAATGATATGTCAACTTGCACTTTTAAGTATGTGGATTTGCTCAATGTGGTCTGACAGCTAGGTCTTGGAACCAAATCCTCATGAGGCCTCTGGAAACCTACAGTGGACAAATGGACTTTCTTTACAAGGAAGTTGTAAAGAAGTATAATCTTTCCCTCAAAGCACATTCTCCCAAAGCCATGCTTTACAACGAAATTTAAAGACAATAGGTTTATGGAATCCCTGATACGCTGTTAATCAAAGGAGTCAGAGGAAGCAGAATGACGGAGAGCAGGACCTGGGCAAATGCCCTCTGATTAGTGGCTCAGCCCCGCCCCCATGTTAAGCACCCCATCCCAGCCCTTGCTTTTCCTGGTACAGCTTTTTGATGCATCAGTGGAACAGGATCACTGCAGAGGCAACGACTGGTGCCACAGATGGGCCTTACCTGACGTGTTTCTTGTTCTAGTGTTGCTTCTTTTCCCACCTACTGTGGTCCAGCCAATTCAAGTGAGAATCCGAAGAGCTCTGATTTCAGTTTCTCTTGGGGCCAAAATAAGTAAAATGCCCCCTTCTCCGTAGGATATTTTTAATGATGCTATAGGTTGACTTTTCAGTGATAACTCTAAAATGTGACCCAGATTATCTTCTGTGCTCTATCCCTACTGGATAGGACTGTTTACCTGCCCCTTTCCGGCCAGTCGTCCTCTTCCGCCTCTTTTCTCATACTTCCTGTTTTCCCAGAATGGTTGCTAATGATATCAAAATATAGTTTACAACAGAGAACAAAAGAACTTACAAATACAGTTGGTCCTGTAGACTTTTTCGCCTAGTTTATGTAATGGGTCTTAGAGCTCTGGCAGTATCTACAGCTTGGGGCCCACTGTGTCTTTCTATGTCATGATTTCCTAAGACAAAATAGCCAGCCAGTTCATTAGGACAAAGGCGGGTAGTTTCTTCACCCATATTGCATCCCTACAACCAGGCCATTATTGAGAATATACAAGGTGTACACAGCTGGCCTGGAGAATGGGCATGCTGAGCTCTGGGCTTTTAGCCTTACAACTGAAGAACAACTTGAAGCACTCTCCTGGTGATGGTGTATCTGAAAACTTTGAAATATTTAACTGCCTCCAGTAATTAATTGACCTGGAACGTATCCTTGTTCAAGAAGTACTGGATTTTAATGAAAACCAATGAAGCCATTTACTAAAATGTGAATACATGTAAAGCGCTTGGAAGAGGGCCTGGCCCATCCTCTCTGTGCATGCTGATTACTCTCCATTTGACCCCTCAGCAGCCTCCCTCCTCCCACTATTCATTCTCCCACTGTTTCTTCTCCTGCTCCCTCCCCAGGAAATGGGACCTCTATAAAGGACGACATCCTGCAAGTTCCCTTCCCAGCCAGCTTCAGTCTGGGGCCAGCCACATGGAGGAAGAAGTGGTAAGGATCCAGAAAGTAGGAAGAGAGAGAGGATAGGGAATTTTCTTCCTGCAGCCTTCTGCTTGTTTCTCTGACAGTAAGCCAGTCCCTCTGATAGCAAACCCCCTGGTGGCCCTTCCTCCTCTGCTGCAGTGACCTTGTTTGCTGTCTCTGCCTGTCCTGCCCAGGAAGGGTAGTGCCTTCCCTCTGTGGCTAATCCCTGACTGCTTCAACATCCCATATTTGTTTCCTTAGCTCCACCCAAATCTCTGTAAGTAGTCCCTTCATTAAAATCTACTCACTTAAATCAGGAGTTCTCATCTCTTCTTGCATGTTATCATCACCAAGGGAGACTTTTAAACTACCAGCGCCTGGGTCGCTGCCCCCAGGGACTGCTGTGTCAGGCTGGGGTGGTGCCTGCTCACGCTTGTTGTAATGAAGGCAGAGATCAGAAAGACTCATTGAAACCTGACTGAATTCTGTTCCCTGCAAAGGTCCTGTTACCTATTGTTTTCAGAACTGCTCCCACCACCAGCCTTATTTATACTATGCTAATTTAATAGTTCACCCCAATTTACTGCTAAGGAACCTTTTACACAGAGGCCAAGCGATGTTCTGAAAATAACATGATTGCTAAGCGACAGAAATTTTAGAATTCAAAGGATTAGGTTCGAAAGCTCATGACCTTTAAACTCTTTGCGCTATGATGAACTACCAAGATCAGAGCTTCTCAGCCTTTAATGTGCATATGAAACATTTGGGTGCCTTGTTAAAATGCAGTTAATCCAGTATGTTGGGCCTGAGACGTTGCATTTCTAACAAAGTTTCAGGTAATGCCAGTGCTGCTGGTGTGAGGACCTCACTTTGAGGATCAAGGACATAAATAACTATACCCCACCCTCTCCTTTCTTCAAACCTTCAAAAATTCCTCCCCTATGCCCATCATTTTCACCTAATGACTTGTTTCTTACCAGATTGAGAAAACAGAAGTATTTGCAAGACTTACACTATCACATCCAGCCACTACCCCTACCTTGTCCCTACCTACTCTGTCTTCCCACCTGTAACCAAACATGGAACATCTATGCCCCCATTCAAAGCCAATCCACCAGAGCAACCCCATCTCACCTGCTCTTGTTGTCAACCAAGGGCATTGTTTCAGGAGTATTCTCCCTTCTGCTGCAGCATTATTATTTCTCCTTTGTCCTGGATTGTTTCCATCAGTATGAAACACAAACATCATTATTTCTCTTACCTTAAAAAATGGCACTTACTTTGATTCTATTTCCCCCCTCAACCCGCAGCAGCTTCCACTCCAGTTTTTGCACTTACTTTCAAAGAAATTACATGTGTTCCATATCTGTACTCAGTTGCAAAGAGAGTACATGTGTCACTAATTGCATTATTCTCGATCTTAGCTTTTATCAAGGTCACCAATGAGATTGACATTGCTAAATCCGGTGGTCAATTCCAGTCTCCTTCTTCCTGTTTGTCAGCACTGCAGCCATTTATTAACTGTCTCCTTCATGTTATAGGTGAGAACACCATACTCCTCTTGATTTTTTTCAGGGAAGGGGGTGAGCTGTCCCTTCTTATCTCTGACCTCTTAACTTTGGCACGCTCCAAGTTCAATCTTTAGTTCTCCACTTATATTTACTCTTTTAGTGACATTCCCCCAAAGTATGGCTTTAAATTCCACAGATATTTAGAATTTATATCAAAAAGTTGACCACACACCATATTTATATACCAAAAAATGTATCCCAAATGTATACCTTTACTCGATATTTCATCTGAAATCTATACTCATAAATCCAGCTGCCTGTGTAACATCTCACTTGGGATATCTAATAGATATTTGAAATATAGCATGAAAGACTTAATTTATGATATTCTTTCCCAGACTTATTTCACCCAGGTTTCCCATCTCAGCTGACCCATCTCCAACCTTTCCGTTGATCAGGCCATAATTCTTGAGGTCATCCTTGGCTCTTTCCTTCACACCTCACATTCAACATACCATGAAATCCTGTTGATCCTTCCAAATGTGTGGAGTCCCACATTTCTCACCACTTCTACTTCCACTGCCCTTTCCTGAGCCTCCTGCTTGGATTATTGCAATATCCTCCTACAGCAACTCTTCATTCCACACTTGCTACCTGATACCTACGGTCTCTTTTAATAAAACAGATAGACAGATCCTTTTAAAATGCAAGTCAGATCATATGGCTTCATTGCTCAATACCCTTTAACAGACTTCATTTCCTTGAGTATAAGCCAAAGTGTTCCCTACAGTCAAAAGTGTATGCGTAATCCATCCTCCTTCCTTACCTCGCAATGTTCTCTCTCTGACATTATACCCTGATACTCTTTTGTCCAGTGACTTCTCTCCAGGGATATTGACTATCTTGATGTTGTTTGAAGTTGCCAGGTATGCTTTTCCCTTCCAGTTCTTGCTGTCCCTTCTCCCCTAAATATTCTTCCTTGAATATCTGTATATATATCACTCTCCCTCAAGCCTTCACTCAAAAGTCACTTTCTCAGTGAGTCTGAATGCTGATCACTCTTCTTAAAATTGCAACTGTTGTCTTCAACCCACTGTCGCTCTCTGGCTTTCCTGACTTCCATTACTCTGTTCATTTTTTATTTCCCCACAATATGCAACCTCCTTATTTACTATGCTTGTTATCTATGTTCTGGAGTATAACTTTCCAGGAGAAAAGGAATTTTTGTCTTTTGTGTTCTAATTGTTCTTTTAGGTGCCCCAAAACGTGTCTGGCACATAGAGATCTTCAAAAAAGTTTTGTTGAATAAGTGAATGAATGAAACAGTTTCTGTTATAGTTTTAATGTGGTAAATAATAGAATAAACTTTTGTTAAATTAGTTTAAAGAACCAAGAGTCTGAATGTTGTAAGTATGGTCTTTAAGACTCAGATATAACATATATGCACACACTAAAGACAAGAGTTCCATCTCTTTCTAGACTTATTTGTGTATCTAAATCCAAAGGAACAGCTTCTGTCTATTCAGGAGTACGGCCTGCAAATATGTGAGAAAGATTCTCTTCCCTAAGCATTGGACTAATTCAATATCTCAATCAAAGTGAACAGCTATTATCTACTTTCAGTGTTAACAGATTTGCCAGCATTTCGTAGTATGGAAAAAATGTCTCGCAGCATGGAATTTGGGCTATTGCCAGACTGAGTAAAGGAATCTAGAAGGTTTGGGGTAGTGTTCAGTATTTCACCGCATGAGCCCTCAGGACAATGTTCTCAAGAATCAATAAATGAAGGCCAACTAAATAGTCTTGTTTTTTCAAATAAGAACCTGGTTACTTTATCAAGAAAACAGATGTTTATTGCTTTGGGGCAGAAAATAATAAGTTAGGCAGGTTTACAAGCCCCCTTTCCATCTCAAAAGCATTTCTGTCAGCTTCTTCAGCCTCAGAGAAAATTGCCCAGTCAAACCCTGAAAGGTAGATGATAAGTGGGCGTCACCCTTGGCATCTCATTTCTCCTTCCCTGCCAGGCATATAGAGATACCATCGACCTCCCACTTAGGGAAAAACATTTTTGACAGCAGTGTTGTCTCAGAGTTTTTTCTTGGAGCAAAGAAACCATGTAACTATATTCTAATACAGAAAACCAAGGGACCTGGCATGAGGCTCTCAGGACAGCTCTAGTCATGGTTCAGAAACAAAGGTTCAGTAGCTAGAGTTTATTATAAGGGAGAGAAGAAACTTGTGTCCTCCCCCCAAAAATAATTTGGGATAGACTAAAGGAGTCACCCAGAAAACCTGTTCATCCTTTTTGATCATCTGAATGTTTTAGGATGATTTTCTAACCCTTTCAGGAAAATTCACAAAAGAAGAAGAATGTTTACAAGAAATGGTCAGCGTCTCTTTGAGAGTCTACATCCCAGGTTCAGAGGGCATTCAATCCCTCCAAACACAGGGTCATTCCGTTGAATGCTCTAACTTTCCAGCATTTTAATAATGATTTTTTAAAAATTCATGAACTGATTGCATGAGAAAGAAAGGATTGTGAGGTTATGTTCACCTTTTGAGGTAGAGAACAGCCAAGACCGAAGGAGCCTGAAGAACCTTTATCCACCCTGGGGTGCACATGTCAACAGCAAACAAATGGGAGTCCATGAATCACTGGCAGATTGACCCTCTCCTTGTTTTACAGACATGTAATAGTATTATTCATGTGGATACGCCACTACGTAAGGTCTGTAAGAATCCCTCAAACTAGCCTCGGAGTTGCTGCAGAGTCAACCACTAACAGTCAGAAGTGCCATCTGGACGCACCCGCTCCACAGCATCTGCCGAGTGAGGGCGCTCAACCAGTGTTCCCTTCAGGTGTCCTGTTTAATTCCCTATTGCTTCATGTGGATGCTTCTTAATTTATGCTATTTGAAAAGCAGAAAAGTAAATGGGAGGGAGCTGGGGAGCACTGGGGGAGGGTGGACTGGGACGGGAGTAAAGGACAGAAAACTGGAGCCCTGGCTGGCGTAGCCCAGTGGATTGAGTGCGGGCCTGCAAACCGAACGATTGCAGTTCGATTCCCAGTCAGGGCACATGCCTGGGTTGCAAGTCAGTTCCCAGCAGGGGACTCATGAGAGGCAACCATACATTGATATTTCTCTCCCTCTCTCCTTCCCTTCCCCTCTAAGAGGTAAATAAATAAAATATTTTTTTAAAAAAATACAAAACTGTACTTGAATAACAATTAAAATTAAAAAAAAAAGAAAAGCAGGAAAGTGATCAAAGTAATACCTCCAATATAAGAAGAATATAAGAATCCAGTGTTCAAGGTGATTTGTAAATTAAATATTGTACAAATGGTAATTTCCCCAGGGACAGGTAACTCTCTGTGGCTCACGGTGTAGGTCATTTTTTTTTACAGTTGTTCACATGATTTTCTTGGTCTTTGCTGAACCATCTCACTCATTTTATCTTAAGAAATTGGGTTAGCCAGGGGAAGAAGGAGGAAATGAGAAAATTAGATTTGCACCTCTATAGCCCAGACATTATTGTGCTTCTGTAGCCTCTGCTTATCGGAATATTTTACATTCATGAGATGGTCCTCCTTTTCATGCACTTTCCAGAATAAGCCCATAACTCACGAAGGTCATTTTTAATGGAATAACCCCAGTTGTGAGCATCTGATATACAGATGCATCCACAGAGGCCTACAGGACCACTAGCACTCCCTCCCTCTCCATACCCTCTCTAGCTATGAAAAAAGATGGCTGTCATAACATGGAGAATGGGCATTTCGTTTGGGTTATTTTTCTCCAGAGAAATGCATGTCTATAGATGTTTAAATAAGTGTCAGAATATTTTCATGAGCTCAACATACTTGGCTTCAATTAATATTTTTTCCTCTTGGTTCTCAACTCATACTCTTACTGACTGACCAAAACACTATTTGCCACCTACAGAAGTCACTGTATACATAAACAGAAGTTATAGAAATTTATGGAATGTCTAAAAAGATGAATTTCAGGAAGTATAAAGCTACATTACCAGCAGGGTAGTAGCAAAACTATAGGTGAAATGATGTTAAAAGTAGATAAATAAATCAAATTTTGCCACTGGGACAAAATAATGAGAAATGCAAAGCCACAGGGAAATGATGTTAAAAATAGATAGAAAAGAAATCAACTATGTTTTACAACAAACATTACCACAGAACAAACCGAAGATTGCCTCGGTCATGGGTGGCGGGGGTTAGATAGAAGGGCACGTAGAGAGAGAGGCTAATGAACAGAAGGTAGGTAGTTGGATTACAGAACAATACCTTTATCTCTTTTGAATAAGTTTCTTGCCAAGGTGTCACAGGCTTTAAATATCTATTCCTCTTCTCACACTTAGTACTGGTTCTTTTAAGGAAAACAGTAATAGCTACAAAGTTATAATTTTTGTTGCAGTTTTCTTTAAAAGTTAGTCTAGAAGATAATTTTGGTGGTTATAACTTCTTAACCAGTAATAATGAATATGTTAACTGATCTTACAAGGCCTTTGGGAGGGAGGCAGTCCTATGGTCAGCCAGAACCTTCCATCAATAACTTGTATAGGTTTTGGTCATCTTCCCCAACACAAAATAAAGGACACAATTTAAAAATGAAAATTTACTACAGGAGCATAAGCCAGGATTGAAACATCTAAAATTTGTAAAACATTACTACTAGTTCATATTTATGTAGGGTTTTATTTCAGAGAACTAGAGAATATTTTACCTAATCTTCATAACAAAATTTGTGTATGATTGATATACAAATTTTTTATAGCTGAAGAGACTTGGATGACAGTAACCTGACTAAACCTTTGAAAGCCCATTCTTTACTTTGTTTATCTACTGTTATCGTTCTTATTAATAACTCCTGTTTCAAAAAAAGAGCATTGAATTATTTAACTTAACATAATGTCCTACGTTGCAAATGGAAAAATTCTTTTTATGGCTTAGTAGTATTCCATTTTATATACAAAATATCTTCTTAATCTATTCATCCATCAGTGGACACTCAGGCTGTTTCCATATCTTGGCTCTGGTAAATAATGCTGCAATGAACAGAGGGCTGCATAGACCTTTCAAAGTAGTGTTTTCATATTTGTTGGATAAATTTGGAAAAGGAGTTGCTGGATTATATGATATTATGATAAGTTCAATAGTCAGAAGGGAAAGAACAAAAACTGCATGATTTCAAACAAAAAACAAACAAATAAAGCAAAACTAACCAAACTCACAGATACAGAGAGCAGATTGGTGGTTACCAAAGGGAAAAGGGGGGGGGGAGGGCTAAGTGAGTGAACGGTGTCCGTTACGTGGTGACTTTGCGATGGGCATGCTGTAATGTGTAGAGACATGGAATTATAATGCTGTACATCTGAAAATCATATCATGTTATTAAAAATGTTACCTCAAATTTTTAAAAAAGAAAATAGGTCTGTAGTATGGACTAATAAATAATGCAGCTTTTTATATCTCGTCCTCCCACGGTGGCCTTTTGCAGCCCACACCACCTTTTCCTATTACCACTGTCTTTCTCTTTTTCCTTCCCAATGTGAGGGAGGGTTACAGAGAAAGTGGTATAGGGTATACTTTATCATAGCCATGAATAATACATATATCTTGAATTTTCTAAATTAAAAAAATGATACTTTGTAGAAAAATTAACATACTAATATTGATTAAAGAGAATACAGAAAACCTAAATATACCAATAAGCATGGCTGAAACAGGAAAAAATCACAAGGTTTTTCAAAATTACTATAGTACAGACTTACAGGTGAGGCCTTTAAATCTGTGGAGAGTAGATAATTAAAATATAGAGACTGTCCCAAAATGTAGGGGGGAAATGGATGTATGATGTCAAAAGTTGACCAAGAACCAAGCAAAAGAAAACATTAAACAAATCTCACAGACGAACATAGATGCAATTAATCAAAGCCAACAACAGTGTAGAATTTTCAAACATTTTAAAACTAACATTTGTACAGACACTGTCCCAAGTTATGAAACAGAAAAGGGACTATGTTTCTTTATTATTGTGTACATGTGACTTTATAAAGTTTACTATGTAGTCAGTTTTTCACTGGCAATGAGGCTGCTTTGGTGAACCAGACCATCTGAGGTGGAGGATTGTGGACCACGCTGCAGTCAGTCACGTAGCAGGGACTGGAAAATGCTGTGGTTCCCCAGGAAAACTAGCTGCGAATGGATCAAAGTTCTACATGCTTTGCCCGATAGTTCTTAGATTAAACGAACCCAGGAATGTCAGTACATTTTTCTCAGTACTCAACAGAACCTAATGGTCGGAAATCTCTAGCACAACAATTGTTTACTTCGGGAAGCTTTTACTTGTGACTTAGATAATTAGAGGGCTTGGTGTCCATCCTAGAGTGACCGCCGGAGACGCTGTGGGAGGACTGCCTTCACACTGCTGCACCAAGAATAAACGAGGGTATATCTGCTGACTTGCTTTGGGGAGAGATAAAGACCGGTGAAAATACAACACGATTTTTCCTTTGCTGTAATATCAAGGTTACGTTGGCTTTGTAAGACATTAGGAGTCATTTTCTCTCTTTTTAATCTTTGGAAGACCGTTTATCCCAGGATAGAGATTAAACCACAGAAGATCAGACTACAGAGCTGTGCCGCATATTTAACAAGTATGACTCTTTGACTCTCTGAGTTGGGAAGGGAGCATGGCAGATCTCTAGGCTTAATTTATCAAGCAATTATTTCTTCGAGGAGGACAAATGTTCTATAAAATACACTTTGAGAAACACTTAAAATATTCCAGTTAATGTCACTGTTTGCAGATGATATGATAGTGTACATGGAAAATCCTATAGACTCTACCCAAAAACTGCTCAACCTAATAAATGAATTTGGCAAAACAGCAGGATACAAAGTCAATATTCAGAAATCAAAGGCATTTTTGTACACCAACAATGAAACAGCAGAAGCAGAAATCAAGAAAAAAATCCCATTCAATATAGCAAAAAGAAAAATAAAATACCTAGGAATAAACCTAACCAAGGAGATAAAAAACCTGTATGCAGAAAACTATACAACGCTGAAGAATGAAATCAAGGAAGACACAAACAAATGGAAACATATACCGTGTTCATGGATTGGAAGAATTAACATCATCAAAATGTCCATATTACCCAAAGCAATATACAGATTCAA
>PVKM010016766.1:0-26500 GCA_004027735.1 Carollia perspicillata
CCCAGATGATAAAATGATTTCCCCAAGATCACCCATTAAATGTTTGTGTTGGAGGAGTGATGATATTTTGTATAGAATTCATGTTAAGGTTTATTGAGATCACATATGATTGACTCAGTGTCTACCAATTATGTGCATAATAAATATTAATTTTTATTATGCTTTTACAGTTCATTAAATAACATTATTACAAAATAAGTCAGTATATGACAAGGATACTTTTGAACCTGGTTGTGTATTTACTTCTCATTAATGATAATGAGTTTGAGTTTCTTAGCTTAAAATCTCCAGTTCATTATTCTCTAGAGTTAATGATACATTTAGTAGAAATAAGTCAGGCTCTTATATCAATATACACCAACTGCTGTTAGAAACAACTTCCAAATCTCAGTGGTTTGACACAATACAATTTTGTTTTTCACTCACTGGACAGGACAGTGCAGGACTGCAGTGGGTTTTCCCTCGCCTAGTCATTCAGGGACTGGGTTCCTTTCATTTACTGGCTCCACCATCCTCCAGGATCTTGGAGTCCTCCTCTGGGTCCTCTGCATGTGATTGCCTATGGGAGGTCATGCAGGAAGCTTTGTAGGTGTGGCTAGAAGTGGCCTACATCACTATGCTCAAATTCCACTGAAGAGATAAGTTAAAGACCAAATTTACTCTTACAGGTTACAGCTCAGGAATTTCCAAGTTCATTGATTAAAAGTATCACTGAAATGATTCATATAAAATATTCATTATTGCCATTTAGGAAATTCATGCTTATGGGTACAATATTTGCATGTTATTTACAGTTAGATTTTTACTTAATTAAAAACTTGGAAAATTAAAAAAAAGCTATGTAATGAGCTTTCCTACAATCATCAATTTGCAAAACGCAAGCATACAATTGCTAAATTGCTGTTTCTGGAATGCAAACATGTGGGCAGGCTGGAGAGTGTAGCGTAGCTGTAGGCCCAAGAGGAAAAGGATATGGGACAGGCTGATCACAGCTCTGCAGCCAAGACTCGGAGTGCAGCCTGGACTCACAGGGGGGAAAAGAATCCTGTCCTTCCCAAAGCGTTGTCACTTGAGCCTTACAACATCACCGTGACATTGGTATATGTTAATTACCACATGAAGAAACTAGATCGGAGTGATTTTGTCTAGTTGCTAAGATTTCGATTTCATTTGGTTTTAATAATTAGTCAGCTTATGAAAATTTCCTCTTGAGTTTTTTTATACTTGCAAAACAAAAATTTAATCTCACATCCATGTGTCTTAGAGGCTGTGTTGGAGCCTTGTCAATCCAATATTTTGCAGAATGTTCCTAACTGCCATTGTAGATGTTAGTTTATTTTTGCCTTCTGAATAAAATTTCAGTTTGGTTAGCATAATATTACATTTATCAAAATCTTAATAGGTAAATTAAAGCTTAAAATGGCTTAAGGCTTTACAAATTCTGTCCTTAATTAATCCTCAATGTCTTTCTGGAAGAATCTTCCAAAAATGACAATATTAGGCTTCCACTTTTCTAGCTGATTAATTTTCATCACATTTATTGTATAATTTTTAAATTTTCTAAGTTTAAATTAAAATCAGCATATGAATAGTATGAACATTTGTTCCCATAAACATGAATTTCCTAAATGATAATCATGAATATATTTATGTGGATTATCACAGTGGTTCTTTTAATAATTAAATGGGTAAACTTCTGAATAAAAACTTGCAGAGTAAACTTAAACTTTAATTTATATTTTACCCTGTTGTTGTTTCAAGGAATTTGATTTTATCTTATGTTTATTTACTGGGCTCTTCTGAAAACCAGATGTGAACTGACAATCCAAACTGACAGTGAGACAAAGTTGGCTCCTACTTCGAAGTTTAAGCACATTTTTTCAGGTCAGTATACACATATTTACACATTAGAAATAACATTCATTTCTAAAGCCAATTACAAGCACCAGAAATTTTTATTTCATGTTAAATAAGCTTTTGTTTATTTCTCCAACCACCTGTTTGTCCTTCCAGGTATGTTGTCCTGAGTCACTAGCCTACAGTTTGAGAATATGCTTTGCAAATACATTATTTAAAATTTCTTTGAGGATTCCACTTTATAATACAACATTGGTTTGTTTTATTGTGCGGTATAGTGCTTACGATCTGAAGTCTCGTCTGCTTCTGCCACCTTGTATTTGACCCCCTTTATGCTCTATGTTTTCCTACATCCCCCACCCCTCTGGTAACCATTATCCTGTTGTCTGTATCTACGAATTTGTTTTTTATTTGGATCTTTTGCTGTGTCATTTCTCTGGTTTTATGTTTCTCAGGAGGGGTGGGGAGAGGAAATATTTATAGCAAGTAAGGATTATGGAAATACTTCCTCCTTCTTGTGGTCATTTCAAAAATCTAGATCTGTAAGTCCATCAAGGTTGAGGAAACATTCACCATGTTATGCAAATCTTACTTAAGTTAAATTTAATTTTTAAATAGGATTGGAAAGTTTTAAGAAGGAGGTAGTACTTGGCCATTTCACATGTGACAGAGTATTCTATGAAGAAGAATGATACCTTTTAAGGAGGTAGCATCCTTACGATTATTAATATAGTCTCAGCTTAAGCTTATTCAAGATGGATGCCCGTTCTTTGCAACAAAAAAATTCCATATTATCTAGTACCTAACCTGTTTTCAAAATCAGTCCAGTAGCTCACTGGGACAGGATCTGCTTGATTTGAATAGACCCTCGGAACCTACCAAAGCTCTCACTAGATCATTTTCCTTGTCATTTAAGTTTGGGTAAAAAACCTTGACTTCAGAAAACATGCTAAAATAGATTTTCTGCAGGAAAATGCATCTGCAGAAAGATTTGGGATTTCTGCTTTATCCTTTTGTCTTTGAAAGGGGATATGACCTTTTCTTTAGTCAGTTGAAGATAAATCATATTGCCTGACTATAATTGAAATAAATACATCCAGAACATAAAGACTATATTCTAATTATATTTGGAAACCAATATCTTTTATAATATACAGCTCAGTGTTTATTGAGGCTGTAAATCAGGAGAAGCTTGGTCTCACACTTTGTGATGCAGCTCTATGGAGTGAATTTATTTTTTAAAGCCTCACCCTTTACACAGTGCAAGAAATTCTTAGATCTCCTTACAGGATAAATTGTTCAGTAATAGAAAATATATTTTTGTGGCCTTTGATGATCACTGGAATTCACAATTATAGAAAGAAGGGAACTTGGCCAGGTAATCCACTTTCCACTTAAAACTCGATTATGTGAATTGCATGCCTCTAACTTACTTGCAGATCTGGTTCCATGAATAAACAAAGAAACTGAATTTTGTGTTAGTCATCATCCCTTTCATGAACAAAGAGAAAAGGAAACAATCAGTATCATTGACATACAGGAAAAGCCATGTTACTGGTGTTTTATTAAGAATTAAGCCCAAAAAGATACCATTTTTCATTTTCACTATAATAAATAATTCAGCCTGGGAGCTGATTATGAGGTCTGTCCATAAAAGGTCCAGCCCCTGTTAGTAAAACAAGAATGGTTTACGCAACATTGATATAACCTGGCAGCCAGGAGAGTAGACTGGAATGTGCATGTGTGAACAATGACGACTTCATTGTACTAGTCAGTGGGGGCAGTAGATGCCATTGAGTGAGCCATGTGTACTGTGTGGCCATAGCATTCAAAATGACTGAGTGAGTAGAGCAACGGATCTGCATCAGATTTTGTGTTAAGCTTGAACATTTCTCTGTAGAAACTATTTGGATGATTCAGAAGGCTGCAGCTGTGGGCAACTGGTGATTGGCAGCTCCATCGCAACAATGTTTGCTCACTGATGTGGGCATCACATCTCGTGCTGAGTGTTTTGGTGAAATATAAAATCACCAGGTGACTCAGCCCCCTACAGCCCAGATTTGGCACCCTGTGACTTCTGGCTTTTCTCAAAACTGAAATCACCTTTGTAAGGGAAGAGATTTCAGGCTGTCAATGAGGTTCAGGAAAATATGATGGGGCAGCTGATGGTGATTGGGAGAACTGTGTGAGGTCCCAAGGTGCCTACTTTGAAGGGGACTGAGGTGTCATTGTCCTATGCACAATGTTTATTGTATCTTCTATCTTCTTGAGTAAATGCCTCTATTTTTGATACTACATGCTGGATACCTTCTGGACAGACTTGATGTATCTTAGTTAAACACATAGAGTTGTGAGGGGCATTTAAAATAAATTGTTTTAGTTTGAGAGGGAGTATTATCTATACACTTACTCAGGGTTTTGCTGGCAATGATGATTCATGTGTACAGTCTCCCAATACGAATGCAAGTCATTGCATAATGGCTCAATGAGGAAAGACTTCCTAAAGTCTCCGGAACTCCAAACTGTATGGATAGACCCATACATTAGCAATTAGTCATCTCATTTGCTTTTAGGCTCAGAAAGAAATAGAGAGTGTAAATTATTTAAAATTTCTGAGTAACTAAGCTATTTGTCTTACCCTTTCCTAGCTGTTTTTAGTGAAACTTACATTTGTAACCCAAAGTCATTGGGAGCCAAACCATGCTTTTCACAGTCCTTCTTATTCACATTTTCTCATGATTCCTTTGGTTTTCTTTCAGATTTTTATACCCTAAAAGAGAGGATTTATAAACTTGTTTCAAAGATTTTAATAATTTTCTATGGATTGTCATTTTAGTGGTATAATATGATATATTTAGGATACAGTGGGGGAGCCCGAAAAATCTGGAATTGTCTTCTGGAGGGCGGCCCTTTTGTAGTATAGGCTTTCCCCACTAGGTGAGTGTTCTAGGAACCCATCTGTATCAGTGTACCAGCTGGTGTTGTTGTGAGAGGCTATGTTTGGCTTCAATTAATTTTTTTGAAGACTCCTTCCACACATTTGCCCATTTAATGATGGGTGATTTGTGAGTGCACCTGCCCATACCATGCTGAATGTTCAGCAGTTTTTAACCAAAAATGGCATGACCCCTGTGTCCCACCCACCCATGTCACCTGATCTTAACCTGAGCAGCTTTTTGTTTGTTTGTTTCCCCAGATGAAAAAAGTTCTCAAAGGGAAATGTTTTGCCAATGTGGAACAGGTGACACAAAAAATGGCAGAAGCACTAAAAGGCATCAAAATTGAGGAGTTCAAAAACTATTTAGAGTAGTAGAAAAAACATCTCGATAGGTGTATTGCATCAAATGGAGAGTACTTTGAAGGTGAATGAAGTTTAAATGTAAGAATAAACACATATTTTTTAATAAATAAATTTCAGTTTTTTGGGTCCCTCCTCATATATAGAGCTGATGTACATTTTAAAGTCCCATAAAATATTTACATTTGAATTAAGCAGAGCTTATTTTTAAGAAATGATCCTGACGACTCCTTCTACAAAGTTGATCTGAGTTAAAACTTAGAGGTTCAAATCAAATAGATTTTGACATTTCTCAGCGGTTGCTTCTTGTGAAAAATTGCTGAGAATTTGAGACATTAAATGTTTACTGCATCAGATGATGATACATATTCTGGGTACTAACATTTTCTTCTTCAGTTTTGCTCCCCAGAGATTAGACGTTTATATCTTCCATTTGCTACTCTCAATGTTTTGAATTTGTTGCTTTCAGTCACAATCATAAGCACAAAGGCCAAGGGCGTATGGACATAGACTTTAAAAAATCCCCAGCTTTAAATTGTGTTGTTTTAGGATGGTGTTCCTGCTCTATTCCAAGAGTTTTTCATAAACTGTGTGGCTGGAGAAATATTTGAATCAAACCCTGATTTTTAAATGATAATGGTGATTGTTTTGGACCTTGAGAGATAAAGCGGATGACATAAAAGTATGAGATTTCGAGTCAACAAGACTGTCCATAATATGTTATAGTATAAGAGGGAAGATGGGGTAATAAACTACGAACATTTTCATGTTGCAGTACTTTTGTGACATACTACTTTATTTTTTCCTTTTTGAGTGGATATTTAGCCAATTTAACAAGTCTTCTTCCACTGAAACCATCAGGGAAGGGTTGGAAAGGTAGTAATTTAGGTTTTTAGAATGTAGAATCTATAATAGTCTCTATTTATTTGACTGAACATAAACAAACATTGAATTGGAACATGGTATGTTCAAAACAAGACTGCTAAGATAAGCCAAGCTATTCAGGGAACAAATCACTCTTGACTCTTTAGTCAGTCAGAACAAATGTCAAATTGCAATGAACTTACACAAAATCTGCTATTAATTCTCATGGAGCGTGTTTTGTAGCAAAGTATTCATTTTTTAGTTTAATGAGTATCTGTTTAAAATAATTGCACATGATTAAATGCCATGCTGTCAGAACTAGATTGTTAATGTAATACAACTGATTAGACATCGATCAAGTTTGGCTACTGTTATTAATGGTAAGGTTTTAAACTAAGCACAAGTCAACATATCCAATGAAATGAAACACAGATCCTCTGAAACTAGAGATCAGTCCTAATTAAAAGAAAATTTGATCCAAGTTAATTTCTATTCATTGGTATGACGTTATGATTTCTGATTTTTAATGCTTTTTCAGTTTGTAAAATATGAATAAAGAATATGAACAATAGAAAAAGGAAGAAATAACCATTATGAGTGAAAACCCAGGCAAAATTTGCTTGTCATGATCACCTTTCCTTGTCACACTCAACAGAATGTGAACTCCCATACAGACAAAGACTTTTTCTTAGTCCACACTAACTCCAGACGATCCGGAATGGTACTTGGCACAGACAGATGCTCAAAGGAGACTAGACAAATGAAAGTCCATTCAGAAAACTGATAATTATTCCCCTTTTCCAAAGATATTAAAATAGCCTGTGTATTGAATCCCTAAATAGTTATAACCATCAATATGTTCTAAATCTAAATATTTCTATTTTATACAGATTAAGAATGCTTGTAAGGCATCAAAAATCTTCAATGGTTAGAAATGACTATTAAAATAATGATAACAAAAAGAATTAAAAACTGATTGAGATATATTATCTATGAATTTTGATTTAAATCTTGGGTAAAGGAAGAAAATTGAAACTTGGGTCCCATACATTAAAAAATTATGATTCACGCACTCATTTTTATATCTGAGTAAAAAACAATAGATCGAAGGCAATTTCATAACCATCTATATCTAATATGAGTTAATCATCAGGAGGTTGGCACATTCTACTTCGTTGTTTAGTTTTTAAACCACCAACACCTGTGTAACTCAGTCTTAATTGAGGCTGCAGTTCAATTTTAATGAATCCAGAAATTATTACCCTATCAGATTTATAGCTAAAGTGCCCACAGTCACATTTCTTTAATGTTTACTTTTAGTGGCCTGTAGCTAGTGAATGGACTTAGGTTTGACATATTCATTTATTACTTCAAAATTTATTGAATAATATTCTGTGCCTGGTCCTCAATGAATGTATATAAATGTATATAAAATAATGCCAGTCAAGATAAGTGGTACTGGGTTTTAAAAATTTGAATTAGTTACAAACTTTTACATTGGCTTTCTAGATACGACCCAAGGTGTGCTTGATATTGGCAGGGCTCTGCAGTAATAAACCCTGGTCAGCAGCTGGAAACAGTTTTCCAAGGTCGTAGCTGGAGCTCTCACACAGAGAGGACTGGCAAAGTGTAGAGAGTTTTGAGGTAAAATGGAAGGTAAACACCTGGGACCCACAGGTTTCGGTTGTTCAAGGAGCAGTGAGAAACCAGATGATCACTTCTGAAGGAACGAGGAAAAATAAACCTGCTCACTGTCATCCTCAGCATTTACTACATATGGACAATAATTTACGTTTCTCTCTGTTAATCAGTGTTTCATGGGATCATTGCGGGCTAGAGTTCATGGTCTTCCTTGGTGGGTCATTGCAAAACTGTGTATCCCTTACATCCTATGTTTATGAGGGTTCCTGTTTGGAACCAGACTCGCCAGATTATTTCTTGTGTGCGGAGATGGGGGCATATTTGTTAGAACAATGTACACAGATTCATGAGAGCGATTATTGCCAGATGGTAGAGTTGTGACAGAAGGGCTAGTGCCTTCAGGCATAAAAAAGGAATGCCAATGAAATCTCCTTTGGAACTTCCTTCATGTTTCAGAGGATTAACTAAGACAATAGCAAGCTCATATACCGCTTTGTGGGGACCGATGGAGGAGTGAGCAGATGTTCATATTCGGAGCTATCTGGCGTCAGTTCTGGCTTTGGGAGTCGAAATGGGCCAAGGAAGAAAGAGCCAGCATCGCGCAAGCCAGGGAGAACATTCTGGCTTTCCTTCTAACGGCCTCAGGAGGAATAGTTATTATTTGTACTTCTATTTTTGTATGTTTAGAATCAAGTCATTGGTTCATACTTTCCTGTCAGCGGACACGTTTTGGCAATTATGGTGGCAGTGAGATTCTACATTTTTATTCTAAGGTCATTTGTGCACATTACCTCTTTTAATTCTCAGTTTTAGGGAAGGTATTACTTTAAAATGTAACTGGAACTTAGGTGATACACATGGCTGAGGTGAGGGTGGAGGAGTCAGGAAACCCTTGGTTATAAACTGACCACTGCTGAGGAATGAAACTACCTGGCTGGACTCTGGAATCTGAATCCTGAGATCTTGTGACCTTGGGCAAGGTTCACTACTTCTTGAAATATCTTTTTTTTCTTTTCTTTTTTTTTTTAACCTATTAAATGGGAATAACAAAAGTACTTGTCTTAAAGGGCTGTGGTAAAGGTAATATAGGACAAGACCTATGTTGTGTGTAGCACAAGGAAGGTTGTTATTAAAGTGATGAAATTAGGAATCAAAACCATGTATACATTTTGGGATATTGCACTGTTTCCTATTAGGGTTTGAGGCTTTAGATGAATCTGATACACTTATGACAACCCAGTGAACTTTCACAGCTGGTCACAAGGTAGTATATTTTGAGTAGCATAATATGTCAGAATCTAAATTCTCAAGGGAAATAAAATATTCATTACAAAAGGACATCCCCGGTGTGTGCAAATACATTATTAGTTCTACAGCAGTTACCAAATGGTTCATTTTGTAGTAAGTCAACTATTAAACCGTGGGGACACATTTATCTTTTGAAAATTGCCTATATGAGGCAACCCACCTCACAGACAAGGGAGGAAAATATTTACAGAAATTTGTAAATTTCTAATTTGATACTTAGTTTTATAGAACAATTAAGAACACTGGCATTAGGGCCAGAGGGATGTGCGTTTAAGTTTTTGCTTTTAGATTTTAGCTCTCTGACCTTGGGCAAGTTGCTTAATCCTTGTAAACCTCAGTTTGCTCTTCTGTACAATGTTGACAATACCTACCCTCTAGAGAAGTTGTAAGCTTTAAATAAAAGCAGATGTCACGTGTTTATATGTAAGATATGCAAGGAGGGAGGCCAGCTGGCAGCTTCCCCAATTTTAATCTGTAAGTCTCCCTGAAACATCACTATGATACATGAGAGATATGACAGATTAATTTGGGTGTCAGTGTGTCATTTAATACTTGTCTTCTGATATGTAAATTGGTCCTTCTCCCATGGATTAAATCAGAGGCTTGGGGTTCCATAAAAATTAAGTGAATTTTCTTGTCACGATTATCTGACCTTTCTCTATTAAATAGTGTGTGTATATATGTATATGTGTATGTGTGTGAGAGAGAGTCCCCTTAAATGATAATTCAGAAGCTATATACAACCCGTACTGCCCCCAGAACAAGCACCATAACAAATATAAACAGAAGCCATGTTTATGATGAACTTACGCCATGTGCCAACTCTGTACTAAGTGCCTTACATGTGTTCTTTCATTTGATCCTCACAATACTCAGTGAATTGGACACTAATTATTTCCATTTTCTGACCAGAAAACTGAAAACGAGAGAGGTTAAATAACTCTTTTAAGATTATACAGCCAAGAAGTAGCAAAGATCAAATTTAAACCTAGTTACTGTGTTCAAAATCTCATGTTCTTGCCCAGACCAGTGTGGCTCAGTTGGTTGGGCATCATTCCGGAAAGCTAAAGGTCGCCGTTTGATTCCTGGCCAGGGCACAGGCCTGGGTTGCATATGAGAGGCTATTGATGTTTCTCTTCCTTTCTTTCTTCCTCCTCTCCCCTCTCTCTAAAAATAAATGAATAGAATCTTTTAAAAAATTTCATGTTCTTTATCACTATGGTATCTTGTGGTGCTATTTACTGTTATTTAATTTGTTACATCAATTGTAAACTCTTCCTAAGAAGTTCTCTGGCTAAGACTATGGCAAACTAGAGTACGGAATTACAAAGAAGTGGGAAATGTTTTATAACATATATTCTTAATGGATTATGTTTCTTTTCACATATTTCTGTATACTTTTCAAGTATTCATTACCTTGTTTTTTAATTTCACTTTTATTTTGATCTAACCATAGGCTCACATGCAGTTGTAAGAAATGATACGGAGGGAGTCCCTGTACTCTTTAGGCAGTTTCCCCGATGGTAAGATCTTACAAGTTGTAGAACAATGTCATAACCAGGATATTGACATTGATACCATCCACTTATTCCAGGTTCCTCCCTTTTCCTTGTGCTGATTTGTATGTGTGTGCCTAGTTTTATCACATGCAATTTTATCATGGGTAGGATTGTGCATTCATCACTACACTGGAGATACAGAGCCCTTCATTCCATCACATGTATGCCTCCCATTGCCCTTATATTCATAACACACCTCCCCCGACAACCGCCCTTCCCTGATCTCCTCAGCTCCTGTGAATTACTAATCTGTCCTCTATTTCTAAAGTGTTTTTTGAGAATGTTATATACATAGAATTCTATGATACGTAATTTTTTGAGATTAGGTTTTTTCACTCAACATAATTCACTTGAGATGAGTATATACAAAAAAACAATTGAGGTTTTGTGTGGTTTATCCTGCCAACTTGCTGAACTCACGTATTAGATTATGAGAGTTTTTTTGGTTAGATTTTTTGGGATTTTCTGCATAGACAATCATGCTGTCTACAAATATGGACAGTTTTATTTCTTGCTTTTCAATCTCTATGTCTTTTACTTCTTTTTCTTGCTTTATTGCAGTGGTTAGAGCTTTCAGTACTATATTGGAAAGAGGGATGATGTATACATTTATTATTGGAGAAAATCGGTTTCTCTGTGTCATCACCAAAAATTAATAATAAATAAAACCAAGTTATTACTTCACCTAAAATTGCACATTATTTTGGTCCACAAATGACTGACTGCTAAAATATACAATCGTTGTTATTACTGTGGGCAATTGGAGCATAACCCTCCTGGGGAAAATGTGGAACCTAACCCAGAGTAACCCCAGCAAAGGAGTTACCCCATCACTGGTTGGGGGCAGTTCTGAGGGACATTCTCTCCAACACTTTGAGCTTGCCTTATGTATGCACCAAGCCAAAAACCCATACCATTTCCTCAGAAAATTACATTTTATTGGAGATTCAGGTATTGGCTGTCAGCATTCCAGAGACATGGATAAGATATTGAAGGTATCTGTCAAAACTTCCTTGTCATTTCCCTGGGTCAGTGAATGGAGTAATGAGTGTTTCTTGCACTGGACTTGTAGCCATCCAGGGTCCAGTGATGTACAGAGTGCTATTTTCCAATCTCCTTCCTGATGTAGGCCTGAGACCTGCTCTCCTGCCCTGTTTGAATAGCCACAAAGTGTTCTGTGGGATGGCTGCACATTTATTCAAACCTTTTGCTTAGTGATGGACTTTTTTTCTTGTGTGTGTGTAGGTGTTTGTTTTTGCACTCTAACAGAGTTGCTATAAGTTTCCCTTTACATGTATCTTTTGTAGTAGAGGCTTTATCTATGGCATAAGGCCCAAAAAATGATATAACATCCCAGAAGTTTTAATTAATTCTTTACTGCATTCCAAAAAGGCTATAACAATTTACATTTCAACCATCAGCATATCCTGGTAGAAAGATTTATTAGGCTTATAAAGATCAGTCAGAAATTATAATCTCTTTCTCAAAATATTAATACTTTAATTCTCTAGATCCTCATCAAAGAAAATAATGTTTTTCCATTCATTTAACAGAAAATAAATTGTATAATAAAATCAAAGCACAAAAATTGAACAATAAATCTGTAAACTTTGTGTCTGGCAAACCAGGAAACTTGAGATTAAATGCATTATCATTTATACCCGAACCAGAGAAAAAGAAATAATAGATTCTTACTTCCAACTAAAACTAACTCCATCCAAGGAAAGTTATTACTTCTTAGCTCTATGGTTAATGAGGGGTCTATTCAGGTGGTTGGTATGAATCCTTCGGGAGCCATAACCTGGGGTTAAGCCAGCCTGAGACATCAGTATGGTAATTAGGACATGCTCATGAAATCAGATGAAAGAAATGTTTCCTTGGAATTTGAAAAAAACTGCCTCCTAAAATGTACAGTGTCAAAGTTATCTTGGGGATGCTTGAGTTCACAGGTTTCTGCCTCTGCTAACTGGACAGGCTTCTGTAAAACCAGCCTGGTTTATCTCTGTGAAAATGAGCTTCTATTTCTGACACATCGTAACTAATAAATATCCCCTGAGCTCTATGTGGCTTCTGCATTTGCAGTGTTTCTATGTGAACTGAGAAACTGTTAGGAAAAAAAAGATCAACTCTGATGAGACTATGATCTCTTTCCATTAAAATACAGTTCTCATAAAATTTATTTTTACATGTAAAAGTAAAGACAGTCTGATTGAATGAAGTTTAACTAACTATACAATCACCATTTTAATCTTGTATATTTAGAAGCTGTCATTTTAAAAGCAATAGCTGCACTGAAATTTATTTTGATATCATTTGCAGGTAAAAGATTGTCTAAAATATCAATAATGTAAAGACTATAAATGAAATATTTAAAACTACCAGAGAGAAGAATTTTCAAGCACTGTAAGGATAGTATGTAATGTAATATCCTAATGAAAAACATACTAATATAATTGTAAATCTTTTCCTACCTGATACTTGGTAACTCTCTAGTTTTTGTAAATGCATGAAAGTGTAAGAACAATGGTTTTTCTTTTGAAAATATAAATTTCATTTCCTTGGTTGAAAATGACTTTTAACTCTTCAGCCCTAATGAATTATATGGGCAGAGGCCAAGGGACAGGGTGGAGTGCGGTGAGTGAGCCCTGTGAGGACAGCCCGAGGCCAGGTCAGGCAGGCCCACTGTCTTTATTGCTACTGATGTTGGCATTGTCAAAGTACATTCATATCTATTTTCCTATTTTATTTTTCACATCGCTCATGTGGTATAGGTGGGCAGGCTGCCTCCAGTTGACAGATGGAATCTGACATTTGAGTGATATTTTGGTCCTCACAATCAGTTAATGAAGTTGCTGAAAACAACAAACGATTTGTGCTCTGTTCCCAGGGATATCTCTCCCGGGCTATGGTGAATATTGAGTTCGGTGGCAGTGTCTGTTCCTTCTTTCTTTGATTGTGGTCATGATGGTTGATTTTGCACCTAAAACACTTAGCAGAAATGTAAAGTTGGTACGGTTTTGCACTGTCAGAGGATTTCAGATCCTGGCTTTTTTGTCTGGTATTTTCAGTTTAATCTTAAACCCTTAAAAAAGGAAATCATACCAAGTTGAATATTCATATATTCAAAATAAAATGTTTCCCCAAATTGGTGTAAAATTAGTTTTAATACAACTGTTACTACTCCCTCATGTAAATACCAGGGACTTTAATTTTTCAAATCTTTTACCTAAAAGTATTCCCTTTATATCAATTGATGCAAATATGTCAGTGGCATTGTCTCCAATGTATACTAAACATTTATAAAAATGCAAAATGTATTCAAGAACTGATAGAAATATCTGGAGAAATCTATAAAAAGATTCAGCAAAACCTACTTGTGTTAATCTCTTTTTGCAGATAAAAAGTTTCCTACAAATGACTTCCTTGAAAAAATTTCATATTAGATTGTCATTTCCAACCTCACACAGGATTTTTTTTCATGTGGCTTATTGAGAGGAATTTCTCACTCCATTCACAGCAACTAGCAATTCTGTATAACGTTGCCCCACAGTTATTGGCATTCATACAACACTCTCATACTATGAACCCAGCATATCTGTTTGCCTGGATGATGAATCCTGTTGTAGGGCACAAGCTGTGACACAAAATAAAGGCTGTATTTCTCTTTCAGTCTCTTGTCCAGTATCCTTGTCTTTTGATTTAAAAAAATCTGCAGAAAAGTACTGGAAAAGTTCTAGGGGAGAAATAACTTTTTTCTAGGGTGCTGTGCTTTAAAAATTGTGTTTAGCAAGAAATCCAGTACATATAGGATATGTGATGTGTACATTGTAAAACTACAAAACAATTCAGGGAGAAAGAGCTATGATCTCATGGTCAGAGATGCTAATAAAGTAAACTAAAAAATCATCGAAAAGTACAGTTTTTACTCTTCTATGAGAAATGTTATCCATACTCATTCTCTAGACATGTATTGAGTGGATCCCTTGTGTTATTGCCTGTGTTAGAGGACACAGAATGAACAAAGCAGTGGGCTGAGAAAAGACACCTGAGGACTGTTTGGAGGAAGGGCTGTGTTCTGGGTGGGCCTCTGGAAATAGTGCCCAAGATAGAGATTTCTGTGCTGGTGATCGGAAGCAGTGCTTTCAAGAGAAACTTGAAGCAAAGTGAGGTAGCAGGAGAGAGAAGCTAGCCAAAGAGGTATTTTCAGGGGAAATCTAGCCTCAGTCTGATCCTGTGGTGGGTTTCTACCTATTAAAAGACTTGGGCTTTCATTTCTTTTATTTTTATTTTATTCATATTTATTTTTTCTGTTTTTTAAATATATTTTATTCATTATGTCATTACAGTTGTCCCATTTTTTTCTCCTCTTTATTCCCCTCTGCCCTGCATCCCTACTCCCACCATTCTCCCCCTCAGTTCATGTCCATGGGTCATATACATAAGTTCTTTGGCTTCTCCAGTTCCTATACTATTCTTAACCTCCCCTTATCTATTTTGTACCTACCAATTATGCTACTTATTCCCTTTACCTTTTCCCCCATTCACCTCCCTCACCTTCCCTGCTGATAACCCTCCATATCATCTCTATTTTTGTGATTCTGTTCCTGTTCTAGTTGTTTGCTTAGTCTGTTTCTGTATTTTTTAGTTTCAGTTGTTGATAGTTGTGAGTTTGTTGTCATTTTACTGTTCATATTTTTTTATCATCTTCTTTTTCTTAGATAAGTCCCTTTAACATTTCATATAATAAGGGCTTGGTGATGATGAACTCCTTTAACTTGACATTATCTGCGAAGCACTTTATCTGCCCTTCCATTAAGCTTTGCTGGATAGAGCAGTCTTGGATGTAGGTCTTTGTCTTTCATGACTTTGAATACTTCTTTCCAGACTCTTTTTGCCTACAAGGTTTCTTTTGAGAAATCAGCTGATACTCTTATTGGAACTCCTTTGAAGGTAACTGTCTTCTTTTTTCTTGCTGCTTTTAAGATTCTCTCATCTTTAATCTTGTCTAATGTAATGATGATATGCCTTGGTATGTGCTTCCTTGGATCTAACTTCTTTGGGACTCTCTGAGCTTCCTGGACTTCCTAGAAGTCTATTTCCTTTGCTAGATTGGGGAAGTTCTCCTTCATTATTTTTCAAATAGGTATTCCATTTCTTGCTGTTCCTTTTCTCCTTCTGGCACCCCTATGATTTGGATGTTGGAACATTTAAAGTTGTCCCTAAGGTTCCTAAGCCTTTCCTCATTTTTTTGAATTCTTATTTCTTCATTCTGTTCTGGTTTAAAGTTTATTTCTTCCTTCTGCTCCAAATCATTGATTTGAGTCCCCATTTCCTTCCCTTCACTATTGGTTCCTTGTATATATCTCTTCATTTCACTTTGCATAAGCCTTCACTTTTCCCTCTGTCTTGCAACAATACTCAACCATTTCTGTGACCACCCTGATTACCAGTGTTTTGAATGCTGCATCTGATGGGTTGGCTATCTCCTCATGGCTTAGTTCTATTTTTGGAGCTTTGATCTGTTCTTTCATTAGGTCCATATTTTTTTTTGTTTCAATGCAGCTGTTACATTGTAAGTGGAGGAGCCTTAGGTGTTCGCCAGGGTTGGGGAAACTCAGGTTGCTGCATTGTTGCACTGTATGGGGGGCAGAGGTCCAAGAGGGCAGAGGTCCGAGAGGGAACAAGTGGCAAGAGGTCCATGCCACTTGCTCAGTTCTGAGCCGGCTTCAGTCACTTCCCCTGCTACCCACAAGCAAATTGGGCCCTTCTGGTGCTGATTCCTGGGTGGGTGAATTTGTGTACATTTTAGGACTCTGTGGGTCTCTCCAGTGAATTCTCCTGTGAGGCTGGGAGTTTCTCTCACTGCTAAAAACTTCATAGGTTTTTACTGCCAGAGGTTTAGAGGCTTTATTTCCATGCACTGGAACCCTGGGTTATGCTTTCTGTCTCACTTTCCACTTGTTCTTGGTTTATCCTCACACAAATGTGGGACTGCCCAGCCTGCCAGCCACCAGCTGCCACCTTGCCCTTGAGTCCTCTCAGCCCCGACTGCCCATCTCTACCCCTCCTACTGGTTTGAATGAATATTTCTTCTTTAACTCCTTGGTTGTTTGACTTCCATCCAGTTTGATTCTCTGGCAGTACTGGTTATTTTTTGTTTTTAAATTTGTTGTTGTCCTTCTTTTGATTGTGTGAGGAGGCAAAGTGTATCTACCTATACCTCTGTCTTGGCCAGAGGTCCTCAAGAGTTGGGTTTTTGTACTCCTCATACCAAAGAGTCACTGGCTACCAGACATAATGGAGGTAGTCATAACCTTGCCTGTGTTTCTTGGTAAGACAACTTCCATTGTGCTCCTTCAGAAAAGGTAGCAGGAAAATGTTATTAGTGGCAAGAGACACAGTAACTGGTAAAGGGTATTGTAAAAGCCTTGGTATGGCACCAGCAATGTCTGATGTTATAACTGACAAAAGATGGGAAAGACATTGTGGAAGCATATATAAGGAAACTAATTGTTCTTGATTTGAGGGAAAAGAAGGGGTGGAAAAATACACTCCATCTTGTTAGTGGTGATTCTGGCAAGGAGATGTGAGGAATTGAGTTTAATATTGCATCTACCATAAAGCCCCTTACCTGGCACTGGCGAGTGCCAGACACGTTTGAGTGACCACTCTCCAGACATGCTTGCTTGGAAGGCAGGTGAGCCAGCTGATCTTAAAGGTCATTTTCAACTCTTGGGTTTTATGATCTTGCAGACACATAGTCAGTCCCCAGTATTCTTGCATATCAAACAGCAAAGTTTTTATATGCCACGATTTCTAAACAGGATCCTAGGATTAATAATTATACTTAAAATGTTTAGTGAAATGATGAAGGTATATCTATAACAGTTAGCAATCCTAAATTTTCTTGGAATCTAGGTTCAACAAACTGTCCAATAATTTTGACAGTCTCCAGTGGGAGGTAAATACATTTAGAAGCAAGCTAAGAACCATACACAGAGTGGATTGGGTATTAGTAAACACAATGGATATTAAATTAGTTTTTCAAGGTAACTTAGCTCATTTTTGCTGTGATCATGTATCTTAACTATGCAATCTCTCAATCTGGTGCAGAACTTTTTCTTTAGAAGGAAGTAATTTTTTTATTTTTATTTTTTAAATTAAATTTATTGGGGAGACATTGGTTCATGAGGTCATGTAGGTTTCAGGTGTGCAATTTGATGACACATGATCTATATGCTGCCCTGTGGGCCCACCACCCAGAGTCAAATTACCTTCTGTTACCGTATAATTGGCCCCTTTTACATTCACTACCATTCAACCTCCTTCTCTCTGGTGACTACCATACTGTTGTCTGTGTTTATGAGTTGTTTTAGTTTTATATCTCACATGTGAGTGAAATCCTCTGGTCCTTAGCTTTTTCTGACTTATTTCACTCAGCATAATCCCAAGATCCATCCATGTTGTCGCAAATGGCAGTATCTCATCTTTTCTTATGGCCGAGTAGCATTCCATTGTATATGCACCACATTTTCTTTATCCAATCCTCTATCAAAGGACACTTTGGCTGTCTCCATGTCTTGGCCACAGTGAATAACGTTGCAATGATATGATTGCTCCTGTAGTACGGCTTCCCCATTTGGCTGGTGGCTGCCTAAGCAGAAGAGGTGGTTGTTTTGGAGTCAGCAGCTAGGTGTGTGGTTTTTCAACTTGGTGGGAGCTGTTCCGATCTTGTGAAGAGCAGCTGCCCTTTTGGTGACCCAGCCCTGTGATGTGGCTTTGAAAGTCTATCCTAAGAGCTCTATTACTTTAATTACACAATAATCCTGTAAGTGGTTCAGTCACACTTTTTGGTTAAACCAGCCAGGATGCACTTGGTTTCACTAATTAAACCCCTACGGATAAACCTTTAAATTGAAACTTAATGATTACTAGACATAGGGGTAGAAGTGCATCAGTACTCGTAACTCATGGAGATGAGAAACATTTTTTCCCTCTTTGGTGTTTATACATTTATATATATGCTGTACATTGTATTTTAGACCTCAGGTAAATATATTTTATTAAAAAGTTTACTGATTAAAATGTGATTAGAAAAATTTCACACATTATGCAAAAGGTGAACATTATTTGTAAAGGTGTTGATTACTTACAACATATTTATCTGATTATAAAAATAACTTTTACGTTAAAGAATTTTTGGAAAGCTAGTTGTATTTTAAGTTTGCTTCTGGTACTTCGGCCAGGCCCTGTCTTGCCCTTACAAATCTCTTCTTTTTGCAAAGTCAGACTATAAATTAGCTGGCTCATATGACACATAATGAGCATTAACCAGTGGCTTTGTAGAATTATCTTTTACTAGCTCCTTGTTAGTGACTTGACAACTTTAAATTCTGCATATATTCAAATGTTTAAATATCTGTGTCTTTATGAAAATTAAGTCTTCTGCTAAGGTTTTCACCCTCTATCACAGTCTATAATATCTCAGCCTTGACAGTTAAATTCAGAAAGGGATATCGTAACTTGCTAACGAATTATTTATTTCCACTGAGTCATCCATAATATTGTATTCTCAGTAATATGATGAAAATAATTCCATAGATGCTACTTTTAATATGCTATAAATTTCAATGTTACTTTACAAGGAATAATTTGATTTCCAAACAAAGCAAAGCTTTAAGAAAAGGCTTTCTTTTTTTAATGAAAAAGGGCAATGAGTGGGGGGACCTTCTTCAGTTTTTCTGATTAAAGATTAAGGAATTATTTGCAGTCCTGAAATGTGTCATATAGCGTATGTCCTTGGAGAATGCCACATCAAATGGCAATAACAAAAATATGTCAGAGTGCTTGGTGCAATATTGTCAGTGACTTCATTCCATTTCAATAGTGTAATCTTTCTTGTCTCTTGGGGTGATGATATGTTTACATGCAGATTTTCAAAACCTGACTTTCTTCATGTTTCTGAAGGGTTGTCAACTCTCACTCACTCAACTAAGAAACTACAGAATTGCCCCTGTTCTCCGATAAAAAGCACAGCTTGTCTAAGGGCAAAAGTACTACTACATAATCAATATCATCTTGGAAATAGACACAGTGTCTAAAGCATTAAGTGCTAGGCCTTGTCTAAAGGGTGACTGATGTAATGATTGATATCGTGTATCACATAACTGATTCTCCTGCGATGGTTGGAGATTATGATTGATTAGTTTAAGGTTAAGGCAAAAGCAATTAGTAAATATCATTTAATCATATTATTTATTATGTTTATTTGCATATCAAGTTAGTGTTTGCTCATAAAGGACTTAGAAAACAAGCTATTTCTTGTTTTCTTTAATAGAATTGATTTGCATCAGCAATGACCTAGTGAAAGAATAAACAAAAAATTAAGTATTACTTTCTTGATCATAAAGGTGATAAAAATTACACTCATGTAAATTCCAACTTAAATAGATTATTTTATACTTTCTGGGCATATTTGTGTTTTTGTTTCTATTGAAGTAATTTGCTCTCTATAATAACTCCATGAGACAGAGCAAGATATCATTTTTCCCTATTATAGAGATGAGAAGACTGAAATCCAGAAAGACCTACAAGACATTTCACAGTCCTGTGACAGAAAAATGAGAAGGAGAAGTAATTATGACATATGAGTTTTGAAAGGCTACATTTCCATTTGCCACTTACTGATGTTAAACTTACTGAGTTTTCTCTGCTAAAGAATTTTGTATTCACTGAGAGAGAAAGAAGAACAAGGTACTACATATTAAAAAGTTATATTATCTTTATATGCACAGGCAGCTTAGCTAATAACTCATTTGAATAAGTGTTTATTAGGCACATTTGTGTACAAGAGTGATTCCCAGGGGTAGAGTGTGGGAAGTATCAGAATTCCATGGGTATATATTTTTTAAATCTCATGCTGTAAAATTATGTCTACTTGGGGAAGGTACACACTTGAGTCAGCTCAGGCTGCCATAACAAAATATATAGTCTTAAATAACAAACATTTATTTCTCATACTTCTGGAGACTGAGAGTATAAGATCAATATGCAGGCACCTTCATCGTCTGGTGAGCCCCTCTTTCTGGTTTGAAGATGGCTGCCTTCTGGCTGTATCTTCATATGACAGAAAGAGAGAGGTTTCTGGTCTCTTGCTCTGCTTATAATGGCACTAATCCAATCATGAAGACCTCCTTTTATGACCTCCTCTAAAACTAATTACTTCCCCAAACCTCTACCTCTAAATACCATCACATGGGGGATTAGTGCTTCAACACATGAATTTTGCAGGGGCTGAGGAGGACACAAACATTCAGACCACAAGGGTGTGTTTTACCCACATGCGATTGTTGCTGATGGGAGCATGCCATTAGGTGCAGGTAGCTGAGAACCAAACAAATGTGAATCGGGGACATGTATCCCAGTGAAACCTCATGGCTTCCCATTCTTGGCTGATCAGCAGAAACAGGTGGTTCTGCAGACCAGAGAGCCACTGGAATATAGATGTAGTGTGGAGGGGCTCTGCCCGCAGGACACGCTCCCCCCACCCCCGCCGTCTGCCACAGATGAATGTAATGCTACCAAGACATGATTTGCTTGGGTAGGAAAGGGGCTAGTCTCTCACGGAGAAAGGCCCAGAGCCTCTTCCTCAGTGGCCTTTTATTAGGTTTGTAACACACAGGGATACACAGGGATACACTGACATCAATCAATGTCAGTCAGTAAGGGTCAAACAATAGATAACATTTCCAAGAAATCTGAGGGCTTAATCTGAGTCAGTGTCTGTCAGGTAAGGGGGTTTCAAAAAACTTTAGGAGACATACTCATTTCCTGCCTGGACCCTTGTCATATGGATGAGAGCACTCTTAGCAGAGCAGGCTTCACAGGACTTTATGAATTCTTTCTTATGCCCGATCACCCCAGAACCCGCTCTAGTTGGCAGAGGGCTGCACCCCCTCCCTATCATAGATTCAGGCTTAAGTGGATTAGAGCCAGAAGCAATTCTCCCAGAGCTTCTCCCATATGGAAAGGGGACTCAGGCTATGTCAAAATAGCTGGGGCGGGGGGGGTTGAGGGTCCTTCGCCCTCACTTTGCTGCAGCCCCCACTGAGTCCTTTCTTGATGGCCTCCCACATGATCATGTCTGCTTGGGTTGCCCCTTCTCTGAGGGGTCTTACCCATAGACTCTGACTAACTGACCAAGCGTTGGGGGCTAGAGATGGCAGAAGCAGTGCTCTTGCCAGGGAGATAAGCTTTGTTTCCTCAGTGGCTCACAGTCTGGAGGTCGCTCACTCAGCCTTAGCTACAGGGGGCAGTTACAACTCCTGAAACCAGGCAGAGTGGTTCCCGACAATGTAGCTTATAGTCCAACCTGAGATAGCACTGTTTTTACATGTCGATTACAATGCTGTTTAAGTAGGAAGACCCTACAGTCTCGTCAAAGAAGGATCTGCAGTTCAGGGGATCTGTAGTACCTGAGGACGACTTCTGGAATTTGCTGGTTGATATCAAGTCCCTGACATTGAGCCTTTGTGTTCTCTGAAACTTTGGCTCTGGTTCATCCTCTGGTTTTGAGTCAACTTTGTTTGGACATGCCCAAACCAGCTTAGCTCCAGAGCCAAACTCCAGGTCAATTTGACTTGACTGAACCATGTTTAACTTTGTCAATTTTGGGGAAATGTTTTCTGGGGCACCCTTAGTCATTTATGCAGGGGATGGTACATACTGTGTTATCTAGGACCTGGGACTTTGATATGTTCACTGATGGAAAGTGGTGTCAGCAGCTGTACAGGTATAACAGACATGTTAATGGCAATGGAACAGCAGCCATTGACATTGGGTTTGGCCATCACAGTGGAATGGGGATATACTCATATGTGCAGTGAGCATAACAAAGAGAACTGCTTTAGAGAAGTCTGTCAGCAGGCCATCAAGACCTAGTGTTTAGGAAGAGAACAGACAAGAGGGTGGCAGGATCCAAGTTCTAAAGCCATTAGTGTACTTGCTAGGTGTATGCCCAAAGGATAGGACATGGTGGACATTTATTTTAAAGCTTTGTCTTTAGCTCTAGACTGGAAATCCACATGGGTGGCAGTCTACGGCCCATCCAGACTCCCTGTACTGGTGGCATTTCAAACAACATGCCATACATCTGAGCATGTCACTCTTGTTTCTGAGGTCCTAGGCTGCAGGAGAAATCAGAAGCTTTCGCACAAGTGCCGGAGTCATGGGTGAAGCAGCTTTCTTGGACTTTTATAGCAGCAATGATAAGTCCACTTTTCATTTGCTTGTATCTCAATTTCTTCCTCCCACAGTGAATCCAGAGGAGGCTGTTCTAATGATAACCCTTACCCAGTAGCACTTACTATGTGTCAGGAACTGTAAGAAATTTACATACAAAACCTCATTTAGTCCCCAACAATAAGTTTATGAGGTAGTTCTAATTATCATTTTGGAGATGAGGAGAGTAAGACATAGAGAGGTTAAGTAACTTGCCTGAGGTCACACAGCTAGTAAACGGGTAGCTGAAATTTTAGCCGGGGGTAGTCCATGCTTTTTACCACTACACTATATTGTCTCTTAATTCAGTTATACTGCTGAGATGTTAATAGGTATTACCCATTAACCTAAAAGGGTTTTGGGGAAACAGCATTAGAAGCCTTGATTTCATTACGCAGATCTCGGGACTGTTAATCTGTGCTGGGGATGGGCGGGTTGGGTGCAGTGTCTTCAGGAGCCAGAAATATGTTTTCTAGAAAAGCTGACGTTGTAAAAACAGCTGGCTTTGTATACCTGTGTATTCTTGCCAGAAAGAAGTTTCATAGACTGAAAGGCTGCTCTTCTGGCAAAAAGTGTTACTAAATCTAACCAATTGCTTATGCTAATGATTCAACAAGAGTCTGTGGAAATCAGAGCTAGAATTGTGTTCACTGGACTAGAAATTCTCTCATTTCCAATGTCAGCCATGGACATTATTTCCCTCTTTCAAGGACCAACTTGAAAGCTCTTTTCTCCATGACATTTTTCTCTTTTCCTCAGTCTGAAGCCTTCTCTCATTCACTTTTGAAATATAAAATGACTTTAGTTCAGCAGTTCACATTAAATATTTTCATGTGCTACCTGACAGGGTAGTAATTTTTGTACATGTTTTCAAAACTCTGCTATCGTATCATAAACTTTGCCAATCATAAACCATGTTAAAACCTCACAGTAAATTCCTACAACATTCAAGGCCGTCAAAGCTGTTTGTTGTTCAGTAAATGCAAATGATTTTTCATGTTGATTTGAAAACTACTTTTGATAGGTATTGGCTTTTAGGTAGAATATAATTTTTTTCTAATTTGGTTTTATTATTAATGATAATGTTAATGAAAGGTTAAAAGCTAAAGGAAGACATCTCTATCAATCAAAAGCATCAAACTTTTGACCATTTTCTCTGACAGTGCTATCAGTGCTATATTATCTGTGTGGGGGGGTCTCTGCCTGCAGAGCCCCGCCATCTGCCATGGATGAAAATAATACTACCAAGACATGATTTGCTTGGGGAGGAAAGGTGCTCAGCTTCTCTCATGGGAGAAGGGCACCAAGTCCTTACCTCAATGGCTTTTTATTAGGTTCCTAACACACAGGGATACAGGTAAAGCTCATCAATCAATGTCAGGCAGCAAGGATCAAACAACAGATAACACTTCAAAGAAATCTGAGGGTTTAATATGAGTCTGTCAGGTAAAGGAGTTGCAAAAACTTTAGGAGACATACTCATTTCCTGCCTGGGCCCCTATCATATGGATGATAGCACTCTTAGCAGAGCAGACTTCACAGGACTTGACTAATTCTTTCTTATGCCCAATCACCCTGGACCTGCTCTAGCTGGCAGAGGGCTGCACCCCCCCTCTGTCATAGATTCAGGCTTAAGTGGATTAGAGCCAGGAAGTGCTTCTCCCAGATGGAAAGGAGACTTGGGCTATGTCAAAATAGCTGGGGGGTTTGAGGGTCCTTCGCCCTCACTTTGCTGTAGACCCCGAGTCCTTTCTTGATGGCCTCCCATAAGTGATTGTGTCTGGCATGGGTTGCCCCTTCTCTGACTGGTCTTACCCATAGACTCTGACTAACCGACCAAGTGTTGGGGGCAGAGATGGCAGAAGCAGTGCTCTTGCCAGGGAGATAAGCTTTGTTTCCTCAGTGGCTTACAAGTCCGGAGGTCGCTCACTCAGCCTTAGCCACAGGGGATGGTTACAACTGCTGAAACCAGGCAGAGTGGTTCCCAACAATTATCCTTGCCCATATCACAGGCACATATAATTTTTTGTAGTTTTGTTTATAATAAAGATCTATCCTTTTATATTTTAAAGGTTTAATTTTGTTAGAGCAGTGTAGTTTCATGGCAAATTTGAGAGGAAGGTACAGAGATTTTCCACATACTCTCTGTCTCTCCCATCCCCTGGCATGCATAGCCTCCCCCATTATCAATGTTGCTCACTAAAGTGGTACATTTGTTGCAATTAATGAACCTATGTTGGCACATCATAATCATATTTAATAGCTGCATGGGGTTTTGTATTCAAGAGATATTCTATGTGCTACTTAAATCTTCCACAAATATGAGATACCCAAGTTGTGCCCTCTTTTACCTATTACAGTTAAAACAAAAAAATAAATCTATATAATTACAATGTACACTAAAAAGAGTTGCAAATCTGGGGGAGAATGTGGTCAATGCTAAACTAAGTTGTAAGAGCTCTTTGCTAAAACACTTTTTTTGCTTAATTTAGTATAAATAAGTAAAAGAAAGTTAATGGAAGAAGTTAATAATGACAAAATATGCTGCCAGAAATATCAAAAAATCAATTTGGTAATTTATTTTTTTGCTCAAATCTGAACCAACAAATGGAAAGAGGCTATTTAAATCATATTTTGTTTAATGTAGAAAGGTACAGATCGAGAGAAGGTCATGGGGCTTAAGTGAAAGAAGCAATAAGAGGGCCAAGAAAACTGGATGATGCAGCAGGCGATCAGTGGAAGCTGAGCAGAACAGAACCCAAACATCCACATGCACACAGTGCAAACTCATCAGCAAAGAAAACAGTAGCCCGAACATACTGGTCTCGCATTTCACAGGACAGGAGACTTTCCTGAGAGAAACACCCTTGCACTAAAACCCTAAGGTGCTTTTTACCCTACAAGAGTAGATAAGGTAAAAAAGAGCTCTTCAGAGTTGATGTAGATCTGGCAACTCCAGAAGAGGCTGAACTGGCCTCATTCTCTATCTCCTGTTGTTTTTTTCTTTCCTCCCTCTTGCCTTTCTTTTCTTCCTTTTTTCTCTCTTTTCCTTTTACTTCTTATTATTCCACTAGTGAGGGCCTGTCTTGTACTCGACTCTGTTCTAGGAGCTGGAGAAGCACTAAAGAACAAGACAATATATACTCCCACTCTCATGGGCCATACATTCTTGTGTAGGGAGTCATAAAGTAGGCAAATAAATGCATATTCAAAAAAATGGGTAATTTCAGATCCCAGCAATGAAAATGGTATAGGATGATCTCATAATGACTGATGGAATGTGTGTCCTACTTGAGATTAAGTCATCTGGAAAAGCTACTTTGAGTAACTAAAGATAAGCTAAGACCTGTAGAATACTCATTAATAAGACATTAATAAGATGAATATTCGAGTCAAGCCATTTCACTTGCCAACCACTTTTGCCAGTGAGGGTGGTTTGAGGCCCCTGGGCACCCTCCATTCCTTCGTGGGGGGAGAAGGTTAAACGTACAGTTTTCTAGGCAGAGGAAATAGCAAATGCAAAGACTCAGGAAAGACTTTTGGTGTTCAAGAAAACCGGTGTGGCAGGAATATAGTGACACACACTTGTAGAAAAACAAGTTAATAACTGCTGTCTTCTGGGGGAAGAATAAATACCTTGGTGGAAGTCAGAGACCGTACTGTCATACCTTCAAAGCAAGACTGAATGGGAAGG
>PVKM010016767.1:0-26506 GCA_004027735.1 Carollia perspicillata
CAGTCTCCCCTTATCTCGGAAGGAGATGTGTCTGCTCCTGCCTGAAGCTAAGGCTTCCCTCATGATCCTGATTTCACTCTGCAAATCACTGATTTCATCAGGCTCTTCCTTCCTTCTGATGTTATCCCTGCATCACATGAACATACCAGAGTCTTCCCGCAGCTGTTTAAAAACAAAGGCAGACAAAACAAACCCTCACGGTCTTTCCACGACATTCCATTTCACAGCGCTCTTTTCCACCCCAGTGAAGCTTCATTTAAAGAACAAGAAGGAAACATTCACAATGTTTTCGTTAAAAACCAGTGTTAAGAAAGCACACTGAAAAATGTGATTTTCGTATCCCAGTCCTCTGCCCGGAAGCCACTTGTCTTACCATTTTCTTACATGCATAGAATTCTAGCTATTTCTCTGCCTTACACTTGTGGCTTTCACATAGTGACAATCAGTCCATAGAGCATATATAGACCTGTCTTATTTGTTAACATCCTCCAGTGTACTCCAAAGTATAATAAACATATCAAAATTTATTTGACAATTCTTCTATTGACAAATAACAGAGGTTTGGATCTATCTCATACTACTTCAAAAATACCTATCTTATACACATCATTTGTATATAAATATTTCTGTAAAATAAATTTCTAGGTGTGGAATTATGAGCTCAAATTGTGTGCACATTGAGAATTTTAACTGATATTGCTCACCATAGAAAAATATACCAATATGTAGCATATCCTATTGCCACCAGCAATAAAAAAGAGTAACTTTCTCCTAAGGCCTTTATCAACATGTTGTTAGCCAACTATTTTTATCCTTCTCAGTCTAAATGAAAATTATTTTCCAGTATAGTTTTAATTTTGTTTTCTCTTATAATTAGTGACAATGGTCTTTTTTCATATGTTTAAGAACCTTTTGTGTTTTATTTTCTATAAACTGTCTTTTTATATCTTTTACCCATTTTTACATGGAATTGCTCTTTTTCTTATTGATTTGTAGAAGCTCTTTATATACAAGTTCTTCTCATGACAGGTTGCTTATGTTTTCCAAACTGTTGCCTATGTTTTGATTGTGCCATGACTGCCTTTGTAATGCAGTTTTTATTGTGGTAAAATAGATATGACAAGAAACTTACTACACTAACCATCGTTAAGCGTGCAGTTCAGTGGCATCAAGGGGTCCACGCTGCTGTGCAACGGTCACCACCACACCCCTCCAGAACTTACACCTTCCCAAACTAGAACTCCATGACACCTTAGCTCCCCGCTACTGAATGTATCAACTTTTGCTTCAGACTTTTTTGAGTTTCATGTAATGTATAGAAAAGCTTTCTCTTTTACCAGATTTTTTTTTATTCTACACATTTTTTTCTTTTGGTCAGTGCTTCTCAGCACTGTCTGCATTCTAATCACTGAAGAGGGGGGCTTTTACAAAATACCAGTGCCTCCATTACAAACAGAGGTTCTGACTTAAATGGATAATTCTTAACTAAATCCCCCAGGAGATTCTAAAGCCTAGCCAACATTGAGAACCGCTGTTTTTGCTTATTTAAGATTCCATCTTTTAGCCCTGGCTGGTATGGTTTAGTGGACTGAGCGCTGGCCTGCAAACCAAAGGGTTGTGGGTTTGATTCCCAGTCAGGACACATGACTGGGTTGTGGGCCAGGTGTCCAGTAGGGGGCACACAAGAGGCAACCACACATTGGTGTTTCTCTCCCTCTCTTTCTCCATCTCTTCCCCCTGTCTAAAAATAAAATGAATAAAATCTTTTAAAATGTATATTTCATCTTTTACATGTAAGTCTTTGATTCATCTGGAATTGATAGTAAGGTAAAGTGTGATATAAAAATCAACCCATTTTTTTCCAGGTAGCCATTTAATTATTCCAATACCGTGTAATATGTGTAAACTACCAAAACTGACTTTAGAATAGAGAAAAACTCCTTCTCCCGTAACTTAATATCTGGGTGACTTGGAGCAAGTTATTTAAACTCTCTGTGTCAGTTTCTCAACTGTAAAATAAAAATAACAGTACCTCATAGAGTTATTTTGAGGATTATAAAGTTCACAAATGTGAAGTGCTTAGAACAGCACCTGGGCCTTAGTAAAATACCACGTTAATATTTGCTACTATATTTGCTATTACTGGTTTTGGCTCAGCAAACAGACATGTGCAGAGCCAACCCAGATGTGACAGAATGTTATACGGTCATTATAAATACACTTCAAAGGACTTTAGTTAAAGTGAAAAGAGATATAAAATGAATTCTTCTGGATGTGAAAGTGTATACATTAAGCAAACACTGTAAAAATACATTAAAATGTTAGCAGTGGTTATATTAGGGTGAACAGAAATCATGAATTCTTTTTCTTTTCTTCCTTAACTTTTTCTATTTCTCAAATTGCCTGCAATAAACAGCTCTTGCTTATATTTGGGGAGGAACAAAGAGGTTAAAAATTGCTACCTAAAGTCTGTTGATCTGGATTCCATCCCTCAGCACATACGTTGCCCTCCCCAGCACAGTTTAGGAGCCTGTTGTCCAGGTGGCGTCCATGTCCTGGAGAGTTCACTGGGAGCAGCGTCAGGACTCTGCCTCCAGGCTGGTGTGCTCACAGTTTTCCGGGCTACTCCAATCCAGCTAATTGTCCTTGCATCCAGACTGCATCATGTTATCACTGTATCTGCCGGCTCATTGAAGACCTTATCAAAAGTCTTGCAAAAGTCTCTATTTTTTCAGTCAACAAATATGGGTTGAGTCCCTATTATGCTCCAGACTTTGTGTCTTTCATGTTTCCTTAATGGATGACTCAGAAACAACATGAAGAAAAGAAAAAGGTCAGGCTGACATGTTTTGTTTTTAAGCATCTCAGGCTAAATTCCAATGACTGCTGCTTTCCCAAAATGCTCCCAAATTTTACTATTATTATTTCCCCCCAAAGCCCTGTTTTATTTATCTAGAATCCTAACTGCTTCAGCATCAGGAGGAGCAGGAGAGGTTCCTTTTTCAATCCAGAGGCCCCCATAACATCTGTCTGTTGTCACCAAACACACAGGCAAGTGGCGTCACGGACTTGGCGAACTAACTACATGTTTAGTTTCTCTCTGCCAGAGCAACAGGTAAGCGTCAATCCCTGCTTCAGTAAGAATCCTGAATGTAGGATCTTCAAGTATAACTACTCCAGCTTCTATTTCTGAAGATCTGAAATCAGTTGATAGAACAGTAGACAGGCAGGTAATCATGTTTTCCACTGTCCAAATGTCCAATCAAATTTCTCCTTCACTTTTTTTCCCCAAGAAAACTGGTTGACTTGGTTTGTTCAACTCCTGCTGCCATGCTTTAAACCCACAGTAGAAACTGGCAGGAAGACACCTGTGTACCTGAGGGCCTTGTCCTTCATCTACACCAATTAAAATCATACAGCTACCAAGAGGCCTCATTTCAGCCTCATTCTGCCTGTAGACCTGAGAAATAGCAGCAATTTTTTTTCACACAGTGTGTCCACAGGAATCTCATAGCCATACTTGTATTTCCAATGAGCTGTGTCATAGCATGCCCTCTGTACCTGGGACCTGCTATCAGCTGTCATTCCTGCCACCACACATCTCATGTTCTCAGTTATCTTGAATAAGTGAGTCATGGGCTAGAATCCAGTAATTTGTCAGGTACTTTCTTCTGTGTGACAATCACTACACATTTTTTCCCTCTGACAGCTACGGATATAAGGCCACCCTGGTTAACAGCCTTAAAAGCATATTCTACTTGGTAGAGCTGGCCCTTGGATGATGAAATTTTATTGTGGTAGTCAAACCAGCACTAGAACCACAACACATGCTGGTGTACCCAGCATTTCAAGCATGCCTCTGGGGCCCGTAGCTCCTGTACCAGGTGTATTATTATTATTATTATTATTATTATTATTATTATCATCATCATCTAGAACTTGTCAGGGACTGAAGCCAAACTCAGCCAGTATTTGAACAAATTCTGTTCTTCTCCCTCTGAGCATCCAAGTGACTTTTATTCAGCTCTCTTCTTCCAGGCCTTCTGTCATTTTTCTAAAATGGCATCATTGGGACTAGCCCTCTATACTGTAAACCCTCTAAGATCTGGGCTATAATTTCTTCGTACCTGGAATCTAGAACTCAGTCAAAGCAGGAAAATCCTGGACAGTCTTCCCTTATCTCGGCATCAATGTGAGAGAAGGCCAGGGGATTCCAGACATATTTAAAGTGCTAAAGAAAACTTCTCCAAACTCGTTCAAATTCTTTACATGTATAAACTTCCAAATACCATTGAAAATGTTTGTTTTCAAAATAAGAGCTGAAAATAAAAGCAGATCTGTTCTTTCCTTATACATAAAAGACTGCTATAAACTGGTAAGCGATAAATCAATTCTTCAAAGAGCTGCATTGTGATTACTTAAATGAATGAGTACCCTGTAGTAACACAGAATCAGTCTACCTAACACAAACTACATATGATATGTGCCAACTATATGAAAGTATTTTCCACTTTAGAATTTAGAAGGTAATCAAATGTATGATCCAAAGTTCTTTGTAGAAGTGGTCCAGAGACATTTAAAGCAATGCTGTTTTTAGTATGGTGTCTTAGTGTAGCAAGCAGAAAATTTTTCCAGGAGTCATGATTTGTGGCATCTATTTCACATACATAAACACAGTGGTTTGTGTAGCTTACAGTGGTTTTAGGCCTTTACTTACAATGGTTTTAGGCCTTTACTTCACTGGTTTCCTGGGTTGTGCTAGGGCGCAATACTCATTTATGGCTGTGGCTTCAAACCCAAGCTTTCAGGTGACCCCCACAACATGCACACTTGGGATCTGCTGATGATGGGGCAGGTTAAGGGGTGTAGAAGGCAGAGAAGGAAGTGAGCTTCAAGGAGCAATCTCGTTTGAAGAGAGTTTCGTGACTTTTTTGTTTGTTTGCCTTATTTTTAATTTGAAAACCACTGAATTGTAGCATTATGAGGGAAAATGTGTTTCAAGTTCCAGACCACATACCCAGGACACAACCTGTTCCTTCTGCAGGTAACAAAATGACATAATCAAGAAGCCAGTGTCAAAATGTTGCAAGAGGCAGTGAACCAGGCCCCTCAACCCAGACATCAAAAGCATTACAAGTTCAAGGTAGCTCGTGTGATGGCTCTTTTTCTCCTCTTTCACTAAACACATCTATTTATTCAACAATGATTCAGTGACTTATAGCAGCCCCTGCCATGAGCCAGCAGCAGAAGCTAGCACTGGGAATACCGAGATGAATAAATCCCAGACCCAATCTGCCAACAGCAGTTAACCTGATGGGAGGGATCAATGGGGAAGCCATTGAGTTCTCTTAAGTGGGGCAGCAGTGCAAAGAGATGGAGGAGGGCTCCGAGGGAAACAGACAAGTTTCATGAGGAAGGTAATGCTGGATTAAGACTGAAAAGATGAATGTTAGGAGTAGGGTGATTCTAAAGCATGGAGCAGAGCAGAGAAAGGTGGAGAGAAGGCACATGTACCACACAGGACCACTGGACACCTGCCACCTAAGTTCTTCAGACTGAGAGGGCCAAGCCCACAGTCCCCTAAACTGGCATAGCTGGTATAACTGTGATAGCTGGTCTTCAACGAGAGTGGCTACTTATTGGATGAGTGTACACCTGACCCAAAGGCTCAGGCTAGCGAGAGTGTCCAATGAGGCATGCAGTAGAGGTGGTATTAACCAATTCAGCCAATCACTCTGGCTCCCTCTGGAATACACAGGAAAAAATAGCAGAGTCAAGTGCAGAGAAGCAAGGATACCAGATTAGACTAGGCTCTACACAAAGCTACCTCTGGCCCAATCCAAATTTTGAGTTCTCTTTCAAGTCTGTCCTGCATAATAAGTTAGCCCCCAACCTAGTGGCTTATCACAGTAACAACCAATTTATCTCTCACAATTTTCATGAGTCAGGAACTTAGGAAAGGCTCAGCTGGGTGGTTCTGGCTCACAGTCCCTCAAGCAGTTGTAGTCAGGTCAAGATGAGCTAGAGCAGCAGGGTGCTGGAGCCCCTGGGGACTGGCCTGACCACTCTCTCTTTACGCCACTTCAGAACTTCTCCATGGTGTCTCTCCCCATGAGCTAGTTTGGGATTCCTCCCAGCATGGTGGCTCCAGGGCAGTAAGAATACTTACATGGCAGCTGAAGGCATCAAGTGGAAGAGTTCATCAAGTGGGTGCAGCATCCACCTGGCATCACCTTTCATGAACTAACCTGGGAAGTCATGTAGCATCATTCCCTTCTACTCCCTTGTTTGGACTTGTAATCGAAGCCCAACTACTTTTCAAGCCCACCACCTGATGGAAGGAATGTAGAAAAAAGTTGTGGACATATTTCAGAATTTCCACACGGTCTCAGCTCAAGCTTACACTGACACTTCATTTTCCTAAGGGTTTAGATTAAGGCTGAAGTTGCCTCTGGTCCTTGAATATTAGACAAGCTACAGTTTGCTCAGCAGGGCTAAACTGTAAAGCAGGCAGTGAGCACAGGGGAAAATAACTCTGAAGAAGCAGGTGAGGGTCTTTCATGTCATACTAGGGGGATGGACTTTTTTCCTATAGGTGTCTACTCTTCGTGCTGGGACAAGTGAGAACAGGTATAGATGACTTCCAAAAGCAGATGATCTCTAAGGCAGAGACTGGAATCTGGAGGTCCACAGCAGAAGGCACCCCATATAATATTCCTTAGATTGAGAAGTTTATTATAAAAATAATAGCGTTTCTGGCTTCTCTTGAAAAATCAGAAAGTCTGGTCACAATGGAGTCTCATTCTAGCACACACACAAAGCAGGGAAGAAAATAGCAGCCATCCTCTTTAAATGATGTGTGTGCTCTCCAGTTAGGCGTAGTTTCTACCTTTTCCTATTGCATCACAATTGTCTTGGTTCATTATTTATGTATTTCCAATAAATTTTTGGGTTTGTGACTGCCAATCTCAGGCTTCTCATGGGTAAGAGCTTGCGTGGTCTTGGGCTGACAAACCCCACTCTCTTTTGCTTTTTTATCCATGCCCAAGAACATTTTTTCATTGTTTTTAGAGAGAAAGGAAGGGGGAGACAGAGAGAGAAACATTGATATGAGAGAGAAGCATGGATTGGTTGCCTTCTTATACACACCAACCAAGGATTGAACCGACAACCTGAGTATGTGACCTCCCGACTGGAAATCGGACCCATGATCTTTCAATCTATGGGATGATGCTCCAGCCAACTGAGCCATACTGGACAGTAGCCCCCTCTCATTTTAACAGCCATTCAAAGTCTAATTTGCTTAAACTTCATATAGTAAGCACTATATGTACACATGTTTCTAACTGTATTTAAACTGAAACCTTGTTTATCTTATTGAAGACATCCTTGAAGTTATTTCCCTTGCTGAACTGGACTTGATCTATTTGTTCCGAAGAAGTACAAACAATTGTGTACCCTGTAAAGTGTAAATCAGGTACAGTAAGTCTTCATTTAATGTTGTGGTTAAGTTCTGCAACTTTAAGTAAAACAACATATGACAAAACCCAAAACAACGTATAATGAAACCAATTTTACCGTTGTTTATCATTGATATAAACAGGAGTTAAATTCCTACAGTACTTCATCAATGTTATAACAAAATGACGCTAAAGAAACAATGTTATGCAAGGACCTGCTGCACGAGGGGACTTTCCTGTGGGAAAGTTTACCTCAGCTGCCCCTGGGAGCCAGCTCTACAGCCTGATGGCTGGACTCTTAGTCCTCAGGCAAGTTCAGCCAATCAGAATATGGAAAAGCCCAGTTTAGGTGCAAAACACTGAGTGGTGTGTGTTCTCACCTCACAGGAAATACAACAGCTTGTCGCACTCCTTTTCAACTCTACAAACTCTATCCTTTCTTCAAACCCCACATCCAGTCCCAACTCCTTCAGAAAGCCTTCCCAGATTACTCTGGTTGTGTCGACAAGGCTTACTACCTAGGACAGCCTCTATGGCCTGCTTTATGCCTGTGTTTCCAAGTCCCTCATCTCAGCTCCTTTATCACTATGCCTCATCTTTTCTCAGACTCCCGTTTGGCCCATAGCCAGCCTGGACTTTGTCCCAATAGGGCTGCAACTCTTGTTTGCCTAGAAAACTGATGCCCTGCTAAAGCCTCTCTGCCTGGGTCAGCTTTCCAAAGCCTGCTCCTCCCTACCAGGTATCTCTAGAGCCAGCACTCCACCCCTTTCCACCTCTTTTTCCATAATGCCTATTCCGTATCTACCAGAGACACTGAAGCCAATGAGAGGGTGAGAAAATGAAAAGATCAAACAGAACAGATTCTTGGGAAGCAGACAAAGAAATGACCAGAGGAAACTCCAGCTGACGTGGAACCCTGATGGTGACTTCACTGAGAATTAAAGATAAACCACTGGAGACATGTAAGCATAAGAGTGTCCACCACTGCTCCGTATATATTTTTGTATTCGTATTGTGTCTTTGAATTTGAGAAGAACTTTCTGAAAAGAAGAGGTCAACATGAGAAGTTCAGTCTGAGGATACCAGCAGGGGAAGCACCACTGTGAGGAATAAAGACAAGAGCAAAAAGAAATTGAGGGTCTCAGAAATGTTCATAAAAGGGAACTAAAGCACTAGAGAAGGAGAGAGACCAGATTCTTTATGTTGGATGGTAGCTATCAATAGATAATTGTGTGTAAAACACAGTTATAACTTCAGTTATATTGAATGTACAGCAACAAGAGAGCATGAGACAGAGAATTTCATGCTTGGGTTAAAGTACTTGGATGATTTAATTGATCAATATTTGATTCAGGTATCTAGTATATACTAAGCATTGAATAATACCACAGGCACGTTGAAATTAAACAGACCAGTTGCCCGTGAGATCAGGTTTGATAATATCCAACATGATTGTTAAATGCTGCCATCTGTTTACAATCACACATCTGTACAGTAAGTGACTTCCTGATATTTACTGAAGGCCTACTCAGAGCCAGATGCTGGGGATGCAGTGATGGGTAAAAAAGACACAGACCCTGACTTCATGGTAATTATAGTCTAGGGTTAGTTATTCTCACCTGGAGGCAGTAACATCCATATCATCCAGGGACATTTAGACACAGGGGTACTCTTGGTTGCCCATTGACTAAGGACCCTACTGGCATTTAGCTGTCAGGGACCAGGGATACTAAACATTCTTATAGTGTACAGACCCTGACTATAGGCCAACAGTACCCCTCTTAGTAAACACTAGCAGTGCAAGATATGACACCATGTTTAGAGACAGATTTTTTTCATAATAACAAGACCAAGTATAATGTTTATTTTAGAAGCATAAAATTTTCAAATGTCTTTACAGTGTTCTTATTTAATCTCATGGAATAGTTTTCTCCTAACTTACACATTTTGGAAAACGCTAGAATAGAGCTTAAGAGCAGACACTCCTAGGTTTGAATCCCAGCTCTTACTGGTTTGGATTGTGAGAAAGTTACTTAAAGTCTCTGAGCTCCTACCATGAGGTAAATGGTAGCTAGCTCCTAGAGGTATTGTTGAATTATTGGGAAGACCAAAGACAGTGATTTTATTAATTTCTTTGTACAGTGTCTGGAAACCTGGATGTTAAGAAGAAGTGATTAGTATAGACATTGTGGCCCAGAAGTCTTAGTGTGGAAGAAGATGATGTAATGGATAGATAGAGGGGACCTGGTGACAGGGGATGGCTTCTTAAAGAATAAGGGCACCTGAAGTATTAAAGGGACAGAGAGATGAGAAGGGAGAAGAAGGTCCAGCAGATAAAGATGGACAAATGGGGAAATGATGCAGGCAAGAAGCTTACCTGGAAGGTGTTATTCCTATTCAACCCATGTATCACATCCAAGGAATGATTTATTTCCCACAAAGATTTCTCTGAGCAAACAGGTCCCTGATGCTACCTTACCCAATTTCTACTCTGCATCCTCTCTGGGAAGAAGAGGAATGAAAACTAATTTGTTGGTCTCATGTGGTCCTGCATCAGATGATTCACCCACAGAAAGACCCACTGGAGGGAGAAGGCAGTGTCTAAGCAAGGTGTAACCACACCCTTTGCCTAGCCTCTCTCAGCAGGTCGTCTCAGGGCTCTATCACTGTATTGCAAAGTCAGTAGCAGGGACAAGAGCAGGGCGTATAAGCAAATGGAAACCTTGTTTCTACTCTGTATGGTCTTGCTTGTTTGTTTGCTTGCTTGACATGTTAACTATCTTGACAAGATTTCTGCAACATTCCTTCATATCACTTAAGTTAGGTAGAAGTTAGCCAAACTGGTCCCCCACTTGTCACGAACAGAGATTTCACATTCTGGGGGCATGTGCCAGTTGCATAACATAGAACAGTGCTCTGGGTGTGTCGTGGAGCAAAGAGACAGAACCATGACATTTATTGCATGCAGGCCATTGTGGAATTTATAAATACTTGTTGACTCTTCTTGCTTGTTGTAGGAAGCCCCAGCTCTCAATTCAAGTGTTGGATCCATCCATGTATTAATGGAAGGCAACATCCCAGCTGCTGTCTCCACCTGCTTTGCCTCCTTCCCCAAATAAAAATATTCAGAAAGTAGGTAAGAGTTGCTCCTTTCTTAATGTCCCCCACACTTTCCTTTAATTCTCAGTGTACTCTTAAAGTACTTCCCTAGAGCCAGCAGCTTTCTGACAAGGGGAATTACAGCTGCCAATCACAGCCAGTGGGCTTTACTTCTACCCAGTGCTTTCAGTTCTTTTCTCAGTTGGGTTTTGGCACCTGTCCTTGGCTAAATTCTGAGCTCTCCAGCTGGTCCTCTTGATCAGTGCAGTGATCAAACTGTGGTGTCATTTGGAAGGAAAAAAGTCAAGTTATGCAACTATTCTTTTTTTCCTTATTCATACTCCAGAGTTGATGGTCAGGAAGCATTATTTATGGAAAGACCTTGACCTTCTAAATTGATAAGGTCTTCTCCTAAACCTGTTATTCTATGCAAAATTTCATCTTTCCACTTATAATATGGATTCAATATCAGAAATGACAGTAAACACTCTCTGTAGGAAAAAGAGCTGAGATAAATGAGTGATGTCTGTTTTGAAAGCAGAATGGGGAAGTGGCAACATGTATGCTGTGTGTTTGCCATCCTTGGTCCATAACCAATTAGATTATGCACTGGCTTTTCCTATTATTCCATGAATCGCAGTTTAGCCCACTGTCTCAGTCTTCAGGACCTATAGTTATATTTGAAAAAAAATATTTTTTCCTTGGTAACTATAAAAGTATCTTCTTGTCACTCCATTCATTGCATTCAATCAAGAGACATTATTGAGCCCCAGCTGTTTGCCAAATACTATTCTAGGACCCTGACAAAATAGGGAACAAGAAAGACATGACCCTGCCCTCATGGAGCTAATTTCCTAGCGTAGGGAGGCAAATAAGAAACAAACACATACATAAGAACATTGCAGGTAACAAGTGCTTTGAATAAACATAACATACAAATAATGATAAAGATTGACTGAAAGAGGAATTTGATGTTTTTTTAAGATGAGAGATATACATTGTCATGTTTGTATGAGATTAGTGAAACTGCTGTATAGATATAAAAATTGATATTGCTGGAGAATAAAAAACAATTACAGGAACTGCTTGGATGATTCTCTTTCACATACCCTTTCTTCACCAGAGCAAATCAATTTTTCCCTCTCCAATTGATCTCTTTGTAGTCTGTGGTCATCAGTTTCTATGAGAGTCCAGGGTTGTGTTATTTTCCATCATATATGTCATGACAATCAGCTTCCCAAAGAAAATCATGCATCAGAGCATGAGTTGCCATTTATATAGGTTTAGGTATTTTTCTACTATCTGGACTTGCTCGTGTGTTCTTAAAGTCCATTTAACTGTGTGGTATGCTGTCACTAAGGATTGGCTTTTAAGGATTTTTTAAGACAGTGTTATCTCCAGAGGATTTAGTTCTTCTTTTTATTTTATTTTATTTTATTTTATTTTATCCTCACCCAAGGACATTTTAAATTGCTTTTAGAGAGAAAAGGAAGGAGAGAGAGAATCATCGATGTGAGAGAGAAACATTGAGAAGTTGCCTCCCATACACACCCCAACTGAGGATCATATGTGTCCAGACCAGGGACCAAAGCCTAAACCCAGGTATGTGTCTTGCCCGGGAATTGAACCCATGACTTTTTGGTTATAGGATGACACTCCAACCAACTGAGTCACACTCGCCAGGGCCCCTCCCTCATATTTCTTCAAAAGGAAACATTTTGTTGATTTTTCTCTTAACTCTTTTTAACTGTTTTAACAACAGCAAAGACAACTTTCAGCAAATGTTTATGGTCAGAAAATAAGCAAACCTAGTGTTTATCATCAAAAAACTTTGGCCCCAAATCCCCACATGGATTTCCTAAATTTTGTGAGCTCAGCCAGGTCATGCATGAGCCATAGGGAAGTTTTGGATCCCTTTTCCCAAAGTCCAGACTAACTCCAGGTACTAGCTTAATCCTGACTCAAACTCAATCTTGACCCAAGTTGTATTATTTTTCTCTAAGTTCTAGAACAGAGCCAGACAAGGCACACCCCAGGGCAGAGTCCTTCATTAAGCCAGCTGCTCTAGAAAAGAACCAAGTGCCAGCAGGTTTCTAAAGAAAGAATGTAAAGAAATATCAACAGGAAAAAGGAACAAATGTAGGAAAGCTTTTAATCTTTCACTAATTCTACCACTGTGACACAATTATTTCTTTGACTTTGACCCATATCAAAGCTCCTCTCTTCCTCTTTCTCCCACTCTTTCTTTCCTCCTCCAAAAGGTGTGAAAAGGTTTGGCAGAGAGATTCATTGGCTCTTTCTAGAGATTTGAGATTGCAATTGAGAATAATCAAATTTCCAACTATTGCATGTACCTTCTTTAGCAACTTCTTCCAAAAGGGGTGTATATATATTCTTACATTCTAGATCTGAAATTATGATCTGGATCCCTGAGACATGCACATAATCACAAGACATTTGTCTGTGATTCTTCAAAGGAGGAACAGCTCAGAAGAGTTCTTCAGGCAGCCAAGTACAAATGGTATGGGAGAAACTCCCAAAAACTTGGTTCTTCTTGCCAACTCAGTAAAGAATTATAGATCAGCAAGCCTACTGACATGCAAGCAAAGTTTATTAGTGCTAAGTTCTAATGGGAGAGCAAAAACGTAGTTAAAAAATTTTTTTAATTAGAATATAAAACAGTTATTTGTCAAATCATGTTTCTTCTTCTCCTCTTGTTACTAATCATGAAACAAAACTGAATTATCAAATTCAATTTTTAGCTAAATAAATATTATTCTGACTTTAAGGGGGAGAAAAACAAAGGAATGATAAACACACAGTAGGACAGAGTTTCCTTCTTGTGGTAGGAAGTCAGGAAGATGAAAGCAGCATGCATAGATCTTCATGAATAATGTTCTAGGTTACAAATTGGGTGGTGGCCTCACAGACGTATTACCATGCTTTATAACATGGCCATATGTTACATACACATTCTTTCATATGTATTAAATGTTACATAAAAGAAAAAAACTATTCAAGCCTCAGTTACAAGCAAAGAATGCATCCTGTTTTCTTGGATAGGATACCATTATTTTAAAAACAAAATTCAAAAAACATTGTTCTGGTTTTCTGACTTATTCCCAGCAGGGTATTTTTTTTTAAGTTTTCCAGGAGTTAAATTAATGTATTAATTAACTTTGTCAGGTAAAATATATTTGGATTTTTTTATCAGTTTAGTTCCACTATCAGGTTCCAGCTGAATAAAAGAAGTAGCCATATTTCTTAGTGTATTCATTCCAAATGTTTCATGTAATTCTGTGTTCTGATGTTTCTGTGTTAGAATTAATTTGAGGTCAATTATATTTTTTCTTTTGTAAAACATTTATATTCAGTTTCCTATTCAATTAGTGGCCCCTGTTCCAATTGATTTATAAAAGCTGTTTCTATATATACAAACATTTTTCCAGTTTTTCATTTGTTATTTGTTTGTTAGTGGGTTTTTTAATGTGACAAAACTTTTAGCTCTTAAATAATACTATTATCAATCTTTTTCTTTTGAGTGTTTGCCTTTGCCTTATGGTATCCTCCTTCATCCTAAGATAATTGAATCATCTAGATAAATGTTCTTATATTATGTTTGATGGTTTTATTTATATTTACATATGGCACAGGTCAACAAACTACAGCCATCAGGTTTAATCCAGCCAGCTGCCTATTTTTTTTTTAAGTAAAGTTTTACTGGGACACAGCCACACTCATTTGTTCATGTATTTCCATGTCTGCTTTCACAGTGCAATGGCAGTTAATTGGTTGTACGTAACTAAAATAGTATGGCTCACAATGCCTAAAATTTATTATGTGGACCTTTACAGAAAAAGTTTTGTCATCTCCTGGTGAATGGCACAATGCTTATTCTAGTTCTGCGTATTAAATAGTCAGTACTTTTTCCAACTGATTAAATGTCACACTTATTAGATATAAAAATACAGACACATACATATATGCAGGCTCTCTACTTTCTTGTAATTCTCTACAATAATATTGTATTTTTAAAAAGTATAGTTTTAAAATGTATAAAGTGCTGATAGTACAAGTTCTTCCATTATCACTTACAAATTTTATTGACAATCTTTAAATATATTCTTTTGAATGAAATTTTTCAAATTTCTATGTCTGTTATGAGCATTTATATATGTGTTTGTGTGTAAATAAGTATTAATTTACCTCCATAAATGCCTAGGAGTGGATGGAATCACAGGGTCATGTGTTAAGTATATATTTACCTTTGTAAGAAATCACCTGTTTTTCTTCTGTTATATATTAAGTTTTTTTTCCTTTAAAATTTTTTTTCTCTTCCAGAAAAAACAATTATGCTTATGCTGGATCTCCTTTGACTGCTTTCTACATTCACTATTTTCTCTTTAATCCTTTTCCATCTTTACTTCTATTCCATTGTGCTAAATTTCCTCATTCCTATCTTGTGCTCCACTGCTGTCCTCTCGTCTCCAGTGTCCTCCAGTTCTTCTCTAGTGCGTTCTGCTGATATCAGGATTTCTAACTGAGCTTGGCCTTTGCAATGTGTACTTGTTCATAGTAACTTTTGCTCCAGCTATTGCTCTTCACAGTATAATTTGGTACCCATTTTGGAAAGCTGTCATTATCTAGCAAGTTGAAGATACACATACCCTAAGATCCTATGAACCCTGGATCTTTATATATTCGTTATATATTCTGTATATAGTCGAAGCAATACAAGCCCTTTGTCAGTGACATGTGTCCATGTAATTGCCCTCTATGGCTTTCTTTTTTACTCTCTTAATGTTATTTTTGGTGAACATAGTTTCTATTTTAATGCATTCATAAATATCAATCTTTTCCTTTATGGCTACTGCTACTTACATTCTATTTAAGAAGTCTTCTTATCCTGAGATTGTGAAGATATTCTTTTATACTATCTTCTAAGATCTTTATTGTTTTGCCTTTCCTTTAAAAGAATAGTTTACCTAAATTTTATTTTCACATATGTGTGAGGCAGGAGTTAATTTTCTTCTTTTTCTCATGGGTTTCTAAATATCTCAGCACATTCCCTGAAAGGACATTTCTTTTCCCACTGCCCTACAGTGTCACCTTTGACATAATCAAGGGTCCATCTAATTGTTCTACTGTTCTAACCCATTGAGAAATGTGTCCATCCTTGAGTCAATGGCACAGAGTCTTAATTGCTATAGTTTTATGATAAAGCTTGACACACCTAGCTAGAGTAATTTCTCCCATATTGTTCTTGTTTCTATATACACATACATTTAAATGTTTTTCTGTATTAAACTAATTAATTTTATATCAATGTGTTATAGTTATGTAAATATAAATATACTATTTAAAATATATTTATGTACTGTATACATCATATATTTCCCTCTAAGCACAGCTTTATCCACATCCCACAAATGGATGATAGTGCTTTTATTATTATTCATCTAAATATTTTATAATATCATTAGATGCATGTGTATTTAGTATTTTCATATCTTACTACTCAATTAAACCTTTAATTATATCTTCTTCGGGAGTGAATTTATGTTGCTTCTGTCATGTGCCTGGAAGCACTAGTAACCAGGGATCATCTTAATCCAATTTCAGAGATTTAATTAATGCTGAGTTTCAATCCCTCTAAAGCCCCATTTACTTCCAGTTCAACCTTACTCGTGCAGTGCAGGCATCCTTGGGAGGTCTCCATCAAAAGAGGGGAGGGTTTATCAGCCTTCCCTCGTGGTGGACCTTGGACTCAGTCTTGTGAACCAGCCCCATTGGGCTATAAAGGTGTTGCTCAGCCTCCTAGCCACACTCTCCAGGATTGGCAAGCACCCCAGTAAACTGTTTATTGTTAGGAAATAAAAAATTGTTTTGTTCACATATTAATTTTAAACTGGTCATGGTACCAAATTTGGTTATTAATCCTAGAAATTTTTTCTGCTGCTTCTGTTACATTTTCCAGGTAGATAAAAATAATATCATCAGCAAATGATCATGCTTCTGTGTCTTCTTAGCACTTAGTATCACAGAGGAAATGTATACAGCCAGTCTCAGTTTTAAGCGTGCCTCCTCTGACTGGATGCCTTACATGTTTTGCTTGTGTGTGCCTCAGTGTGAGTCTCTTTTCATTGATCTGGTAGGGAAGGAGTAAATTGTTTTCATCAACAGAGAATGCTCTCTCTGTCAGTCTGAAAATATTCTTTTATTCCATAATGAAGTATTCTATCCCATTTGTTCTGTTCTCTTCTTCAGAAACAATCCCATTATTTATGTCTCAATGTTCTGTTCTCTATGTCTATTATATTCTTTCACATGATTTTTTCCCCTTTCCTCTGCATTCTAGGAGAATTTCTCAAGTTTGCTTTCGTTTTCTCTTTTATTTGTTCTAGTCTTTATGGCTCATTGTGCCTTTTTAAATTTTGTTATGTCATTCTCTTATCTCTGTAGATTTATGTCCTTTCTCAAAAAGTCCACACCTCTTTTACTACCAAGCAACTTCCTGAAATTTTCTTCTGGAGCCTGCAGTACATTATTTCTCAAGATATATTCAGGTTCTGAGTCTTCCGCCTGCTCTTCCCTTTCCCTTGTTTTTGTAATTTATTTATAAGTTCCATATTAAATTGTTTTTCTCTTTAATCATGATCTTCCTCATCATGATACATCTCACACTTACTGAGTGCTTACTGTGTACTGTCCTAAGCATTTCTCATCTATTGGCTTGTGTAATGCTCACAACAGCGATGAAGAAAAGCATTACTAACCTCCTTTTATAGATGTGAATGCTGAGATACCAAGGTTATGCAACTTGCCCAGGGTCGCAGAGGTATAAATGGTGGAGTCAGGATTCAAACCCAGACTGTCTGGCTCCAGCATGTTGATGCTACACTGCCTCTCAGTCATTTTTAAATAATTTTTAAAGGTAAATGCTATTTAAACTTGCTATTTGACAACAGGCACTGTTGTGCAGATTCCCCCGGCTCCATTTCTGTGCGTGAAGTCAAACTCCCTTCTCAGTTCCACAGCTGAAGGGCAAGTTGGCGTACAAACATCCGGGCCACTTCTGTTTCTCGGTGGGTATTTACCCATTTAACCCTGCACCTGATACTCTGAGCCAATGGAATACTTGAAAAGTATATTCCTGACTGGTTTCAACAGAGCTCTTTCTCTCCATGCCAACTCTAATAACTCTTTACCTGCAGGGATTATATCTCTCAGGATGAAGGTACCCTGGTGTCACCCAACACACACACACACACACACACGCCCCATCCCACTACTTACTGCCTTGTTTACTTCTGGGGAATTGCTGTCTTTAAAAGATGCAGGTAGATAACAAGGAAGGAGGAGGAGAATCAACCTAGATTACCTCACAGGACCTTATAGCCAAGGGTCAGCTGGGTCTTTGAGTCAAGAGGTAAACAGTGGGCCAGTCTGAAGAGTCATATGTTTTTCAAGTACACTCTGTTTCATGATCCAGATGAGGAGGTTTGTCTTAACCTTCATGTGTCTGTGTTAAAGATTCCTCTGAAGCTCTGGGTTTTTCCTGTGCATCAGACAATTTAGGGGGTGATTGTAAGCTTCCCCCTCACTGTTCCCTGCCATGAATTTATACATACTTTATTGAAAAGGTGGGAGACACTGTACAAAGAGCTGTTAATCCAGAATTCCCCTCAGCTGTTTTTTTTTAAAGCTTCCCAAATAGATTAGATCAGATACCCATCAAATGAGTTCATAAAGGTATGGAAGAGCCACATCAATTTCTGAACCTGATTACAGCTTCGGCAGTAGCCTTTGTGTATCTACAGATACTTTTCACCTCACTTAGCATCTTCCAAATCCTCAACAAATAAAAATAACCAATCAAGACCATCTAAAAGCACAATTCTTGTATTGGATATAACTAGGCAACAACTACTGTTTGTCTAACCAACCAGGACTACTCTCCTCTTCTTCCTGAGTAACACAACCCCAGTTTTATCTGGAGTGACTATATTTTTGAGCCTCCCTATCCATATGGCCATGTGACATTATTTTAGCTGAGAAAACGTGAATAGAAGCTGTTGGGAATAGGGTGAGGGTGGTAGACAGTGCACAGAAAATACTCCCTGAAAGGGGACAGGCAGCTAGGGATTGCTCCTCTCTTTTTGTTCTTCCTCGCTTCCTCCTGCTTCCTGCCTGGAACACATATGTAATGGCTGGATTTTCAGCAACTATATTAGACCATGAGCAAACTAGAGGTGGAAGCCATGCACTGTTGATGGCAGGGCAGATGTAAAGAACGTGTGGTATGGGTCCTTTGCACAAGTTTTGAATTTCATACCTCTAGACTTCTTTTATAAAAAAGAAAAACAACAAAATAAAGCTCACACTTTGTTTAATACATGGTTATTTATAGTCTTTTACTAGCATTCTAATCCAATTTCTGAAATCCTTCTCTAAATAGTAACAGTAATAAAAAGCTAATGCTTGTTAAGGGCCCATTATGTGCTGAGCACTCTTCTCTGTGATATTAATTCTTTTAATTCTCACAGCAACAGTATTATCTCATTGTGCAGGTAAGGAAATTTAGATCAGAATGTTTAAGTAACTTGCTCAAGGTCACACAGCTAGCAAGCAATAGACCGAGAATTTGACTCCAAGCAAGGCTCCAGAATCTTCGGTCTTAGCCACACGCTAACTGCCTTCAACATCCCAGCCCAGACATCAAAAATGGCCCAGAAAATACACGGGGCACTGCAATTAGCCAATGGCGGTCCCAAAGTTTAAGTTGAGTAGTTTCCAGATTCCTGTGTGACTATCATGGAGTTCTTTGACTTTTCTAAACATCAAATCACAAATGCCATGCCGACAAAAGCCCAAAATGGCAGGCTGCTGCTCAGGCTGAGCTGAAATCCCGGGTGCAGACTCCGGGCACTGTTGCACCCAGGTGTCGGGCAGCCCCGCTGTAGTTCCACAGTCCGGCCTCATTCAGGAAGCTCCCGGAATGAGTCATCCTTCCGCAAAACCCCAATTTTCCCCCAAGTGAAACAGAAGCAGAACAGTTATAGAAATGCCTTATTAGCAACCCTTTAACATTTCTGTGCAGTTACGTACACGTGTTCAGATCCGTGGCATGTATCAGCCTTTTCAGAGCCGCAGACCTAGCTTCCTTGTGTGCAGTCATCCGCATTCACAGTTGACCACAGAGTTAACGACCAAATTCATTTATAAGAATTTGTCCAGGTTCTCGGGGACATTGGTATATGCATTCATGTAAGGTGTTTTCTAGCCCCTTCTCAGTCAACCTCAAGTTAAAACAAGTTAAAAGCAAGTTATTCTCATGCTTGCAGAAAGGTCTTGGTTTCTCCCTCTTGTACTCTTTCTCACCTACTATGTGTTAAACACCCAGACTGAAAGTATCTGACTGAAAAGGTAGAGTAGAGATACACTAACTTCAACAAACAGGGGAAACACACTGAAAATTTTATCAGACCTCAAACTTACACATGAGTCAATATTGCAAAAGGACCCCATTCAAACACAAGCATTGCCAGCGTCAGGGTTTCAGAAGCCCAGAGAGATGAGACGCGGTAAAGGGGTCGGGGGCGGCTCCTCTGCAATCTGGGTAACTCCCTGGCCTGTGCTACTGTCTGAAATCCTACCTTTGCAGAGCTCTTCCATTTTTCTTAGTTAGGGAATGCAGCTGCCACTGGAAGGATAGCAACAAACGACAGATGAGTTTCTTCCCCAGGTAGAGAGACCTAGCTTGTCAGTGCCTTCCCAACCTAACAGCTCTGTGAGAGTAAATAAATCAGGAAGAGTGGCAAGGGGAGAGGTGAGCCAAGCCAAGTGAGGGGGTGAGAGAGAGGGTGAATGCACAGAGAGGACTGTCTGAAGGGGTGGAACGAAGAGGGGAGGAGGCACTAGAAGGTGAAGGGCTCATTTAGGGTGAGGCCTCGCAGAGAGGTAGGGTGCATGGACAAGTAGGGTCTAGTGAGTGAGCCAAGGAGAGAAGAAATGGGCATATAATCTTCCTCACCTGGTGAGGACACCTGGGTAGAAGCTCTGACCATTGGGGATTGAGGCGCAGAAGCAGATGGGCCTTGGGTTCCAGAGTGAAGTGGGGAGGGAGGGGGACAAATTAGGAGAGTAAGAGGAAAAAGACAGCACAGCCCATTGTCTCCTATTTCATGCAAACACCTGCCTCCATGAGTCCAGCACCAACACGTGGTGTGTGCTGCTCCCACTTAGCCCCAGTTCGACTAACTGTTCCTCTTGCCAAGGTCAATCTCAAAAACTTGGTTGCCCAGTGATGTGGGAATGAGTCAGCGCCCTGCCAAGCTAGGTGGGTCATGGGTGTGGGCGGGAGCCTGAGAGACTTGCACAACCCTGCACTGCTGATGTCACCAGAAGGAGCCCAGCTGCTACCTCACTAGGCCCCGGAGAGACCCCTCTAAAGACTTGGAGAGGAGGGACACTCCTCAGACAGTAGGGTAGGATTTGTGGCTTCCCTGCTAAGTTGGCCCTTTCATGTGCCCTGTTACTTCCTGGACCAGAGTATTAACAGGAATACTGAGTCCCCTTCCTGTCTGCCTCTGTGGGTAAGGGGAGGGCTTGGGGATGGCTGACATCCCCAAGCTTCACTTTCTGTTCCAGTTACTGGCACCAGGCACTCCTGGGCTGAAGAGTGGGGTCATCACTTCTCAGGGGGAACTTTCCTGAGCTTCTGACAGGGTGGAATAAGGCACACTTCCAAGGACCACTGGTCTTGGGACCCCCAGCCAGCTTGGGCCTGAAGGGAGGGGCATAAGGGATGCTGAGTTGCCAATCCAGGTCAGCTTAATCTTAGGGACTCCAGAGACAGCCCAAGCTTGTGGCAAGATTCTTGTACAACCACCTTGGTTTCCCCAAACCACCTGCTGAGCCAAGTCAGGAAGCCAAGCTGATGGGAATAAAGGCCTATTACTGCAGATGATACGGAAAGCAGCAAGTTAGCAATAGAGGAATCTATCCCTTCTCATATCTAGAGCTTGTCACAACAGAGATAAAATCAACAAAGAAACTCCAGTGCAATGATTCTATGAGGATATGCCTCTAAGGGGATGGCGGGGGAGAGGGGATATGTGATTCTTAATAGAAGACTGATGATTTTTAAATGCTCTCCGATCACTACCACACCCACCTACAGAAATTCTGAATCATCCTCCAAGTAAGAATAGCTATAGAATCAACAGCTGAAAAGGTTCAGTAACCATGAAGCACCTCCCATATTCTGGCACCATGTGTAGACGCTCAGAGTACTGAGGCAGATGCAGATGAAGGACAACTGCCCCATTGGGTCATCACTCTGGATTTGTCTGAGCATGATGGTTCATTTACTCACAAGACAGTCCAGCAGGGAGGGCGTGAACCAGCCCAACTTCACCTTTGGGGTGGGATAGGTACTGAGGGAAGTGATCCTCTGGCCCAACCTGATCCTGGATGCTCGGCCAGGCAGGCGAGGCTGGGTGTGGTCATGATGGGCAGTCTCCACCTCTGGAGGAAGTAGACAGTGAATAGTGGGGGACGAAGCGGGGGCTAGACTCAAAGGTGGGTAGAGTGCAAACAGTATCAACAGAGCAGCACCTGGAAGTCTGGTCAAGCAGGTTATCCACAGGTGGGAATGAGCAACTGAACACCAGAATTTAGGAGAGTTCTTTAGACTTGGTGCCGGGGAACTAGAAGGTACAGGCAGGGAAACAGGGGTTCTAGGAGGTTACCAGAAATAGAACCAAGAACAGAGACTGAAGAAGAAGCAAATGGGGGTTCTGGTCCTGGATCTTGGCGGTGGGCCCTGGATCACCTTCCTGGATCAGATGAGGGAGGAAAAGGGAAAAGTCATGGGAGAATAAGGATTGGATGCAGAATATGGATTGTGTCTGACTGAAGAAAACTGAGAGTCGGAGGTAGGGGTTGAGTTCCTGGGAAGAAAAGGAACCTATCATCTGTCTCCTTAGGGTACACAACCAGGACCCCCAATGGCTCACACAGAGCCTCATGTGAACTGAGAATGGTGCCCCCTCTGGGCAGACCAATCAAATAGACACACCAAAGGCACTCAGATGGCACCTTTGTATGAAGAGACAGGCTCTGCTTCCTCCTGCAGGTGCAGCCCACACCACGATGCAATTTGCTGGCACAGCATGAGCTGGATTTCAAGGCTCACTTCCTCCCTTGGTAGGGAGCTGTGTGCAGTCCACAAACAGCACACCCGCAAACAGATGCCCTGGGAACTGCCAGGCAGACGATGTGTGAATGCTTCTGCTCTCCCTGGCTGTGGGCAAGCCTGGACTTTCCAACACGAAGCAACTGTGGGTGGGCTTAACTCCATGGTGGGAGGAAAGGGTGTTGAAATAAACTAGTCTTTGTGTCTTTGAAAATGGGCCCCACACCTCAGCTGCCAGCCCACCGTGTAGCCTCTAATTGATTCCTTTCCCACACCGTGTTGGAATTTCAAGAGTCAGTGCTAGTGACTGACACTGCCTCCCCATCCAGCAGCCACAGAGCCACAGCTAGAGAGACACTGGCAAGCAGGGCAGCCTCAGCCCGTGGCTTAAATCTGGCTTGAATTTGGGCTTGAGTCCTGATCTGCAGGTTACAGTAATTACTAGAAACAGCTAACATTTATAGAGCACATTGCAATTTACCAAGTGCTTTCACGCACGTGATCTCATTTGCTCCATGTGAGGCAGGGATGACTGGCGGGCCTCCCACAAATGAGAAGGCAGGCTCACAGAAGTCTGACATGGCTGGATGGCATAGCAGGTGGTTGGGAGTATGCTCTCTGGAGTCTGGCCGCCTGGGTTCCCATCCCAATCCTGCCATTTCCTGGTTGTGTGACACAGAGGAATTTGCTTCATTTTTCTGTGCCTTAGAGATGGAGACATAGTAGCTACCTCATTCATGAGTTGGTTGTGGCAGCTAAAATACTTAGCACAGTGCCTGGCATGGAACAGATGATCCCAGCATAAAAGGGTTCACCGCTTTCATAGCCAACTCTGGAAAATAAGATCCACTGCTGATGTGGACCCCAACCCTTACCATGACAAACTTTTATTGGGTTCAATTTGCACAGGAATACAGGGTATATACATAAAAGCTCATCAATAATTGTCAGGCAGAAATGATTAAACAATAGACAACATTCAAAGAACTCTGAGGACTTCTTCTGAGTCAGGGTCAGATAGTTAAAGGGCCATAAAACTTTCAGGAACAAACTAATTTCATGCTTGGACCCTTATCACTTAAATTGAAGGTATTAGCAAAGTAGGTTTCATAGGATTTTATGCATTCTTTCTTAGGCCTGATCGCCCCAGGGAACCCACCCTTTCCAGAACAGGGCCGCACCCACCTCCAGCATTGTTTCAGGCTTAAGTCAGGCAGGGGAAGTAAGGGAGCCAAGAGATTAGGAGAATTCTTACAGACAGAATGAGGACTATAACAGAATGAGGACTCAGGCTGTGTCAAAGCTAAGGGGTTAGTGTCCATCACCCCCTTTTTCTATAGCCCCCGAAGTCCTTCCCTGAGGGCCCCTTCATGATCGAGCCTGTCTTGGGTCATCTCTCCTTTGAGGAATCTTACCCATAGTTGGCTAACCAGTCATCTGCCTGGGGCCAAGCAAGCTGAGGTGAAAGGGGACAGAGGAAGTGTCCCTACATGGAAGATAAGCTTTGTCTCCTAAGGCACTTATGGTCCCAAGGTCTTTTTACTCAGCCTCAGCCACGAGGGATTACAGCTTCTGAAACCAGGCAGGGCGGTTCCACACACCAATTTGTACAAAATCTCACATCTTTTGGCAGTCCATTTGTGGCACAATTAAGATTGGTTATATTGCAGTGTCGCATTTGGGAAATTTAATTACCTGTAAGTTTGTTGAGAACACCTTAATAGTCCCCACGTAGCTAGACATAGTGGCCACAGATGCAGGTGATAGGCATGAGGGAGGCAGGTGGAGTGGGCCCTGGGCTGGACTGAGTGGTGCATGCCCCCTAGGAAGGGGCATCTGGCCAAAGGTGGCCATGTGGGAATTCAGGCTCAGCGGAACCCCTTCCTAATTTTCAACAGAAGACCAAGGTACTGACTTTTAATGTAAAATATCCCGATTTTCAATTTTAGGCACTATTTTGAATTTCTTTAAAACACTATGGGGGTCAAACCAGACCCAGCTGCAGACTGCCCTCTCTGACTGCCACCCTCGGGGGCCTTCAGTGCCTGCTGATCGCCTCTCAGCAGGCCTGTCCTCACCTGTCCCCTTGACAGATACCACCCGGCTTGTTTCTCTCCTTGAGATCCATAGATAGTGAAATGTCTGCCATGAGAGCAATGAGGGCTCTGCCTGGAGCATAGAAGAGGGAAGGTGTCCCAAATAACTAATTACTCAATTACCATGTGGTACAAAAAGTAGTGTGCTATGTAAAAATAAGATAAGCTGAAGTGCACTTTGAATGTGAACATGCAATGGAAAGTGTTAAGGAAACTCCACACACATGTAAGACACTATGTGCTCACTATAATTTTTCAATAATACTCGTCTCAGGGGAGAGAATTGATGCCACATGAAAACCCTTATTAAAGGGAGGAACCTCAAAGTCATCTCCACCAACCTCTCAGATTAAGATGGAGAAACAGAGAGAAACCTGCTCAAGATCCCAGAACTAGTACCAGCCTCCCAGCACCAACACAGCACTGCCCATGTACTCACTGAAACCGCTCTTCCAACTATAATGCACGATTCCTGCTTTCTAGAGCCTGTGAGTGCTCTCCTCGGGGTACATCCTCATAGGTGTCATCCCCAGCACATTCATTGGAAGCACTTCTGCATGTGCAGGGCAGCACTGGATCCTCAGGAAGGTGATGGTACAGTAGCTTACGTTTGCAGCATGCCTTATATGGTTATCGAAGGCCTTTGTGTGTTCCTCTACTTTTCTGGAAGGCACACAAGACATGAAGGAAAGAACCTGACCTCAAGGGTCAGGAACTGAGGCATCATTGTCCTATGTTATTGTATTATCTTATTTTTACATAGCACACTACTTTTTGTACCACATGGTAATTGAGTAATTAGTTTTTTGGGACACCTTCCCTGGGACCTCACACAGTTCCCCCAGTGCCATCAGCAGCCCCATTGTATTTTCTTGAATCTCATCAACAGTCTGAAATCTCTTCCTCTCAAAGGTGATTTTAGTTTTGGGAAAAGTCAGAAGTCTTGGGGCACCAAATCTAGGTTGTAGGTGGGCTGGTCATGTGGGTGATTTGAAGTTTTGCAAAAAAACTCTGCAGAAGGCGTGGTGCATGAGCAGATGTGTTGTCATGATGAAGCTGTCAATCACCAGTTTGCCCATAGCTGTTGCCGCCTGAATCATCCAAATAGTATCCACAGAGGAATGTTCAAGCTTAATGCAAAATCTGATTCAGATTCGTTGCTCTACTCACTTGGTCATTTTGAATGGAACAGCCACACAGTCACATGCTCACACAATGGCATCTACAGTCCCCACTGACTAGGACAGCGAAGTCATCATTGTTCACACATGCACATTCCAGTCCACTTTCCTTGGCTACCAGATTACATTGATGTCCCACAAACCATTCTCCTTATATTAACAATGGCTGGACTTTTTCCAGACAGACCTTGTGGATAGGCAGAGATAGTATAGCCTGTGGCCCTGATGAGAGGAATCAGAGGCTCAGTCTAAGCTCCACCATTGGGATCCTTATTAACTTCAGAAAATAGCTTAGTCTTCCTGGCTATTGTCCTCTCCATTTATAAGGGGGTAAAATAGCTAGTTTCCAACATCTAGTAAATGCTTACAATATGTCAGGCACTGTGTTAAGCACTGCGACTCACTGATTCGTACAATGAAGCAGATTCCATTATTATTCCCATTGTCCAGATGCAGAAACTGAGACTTAAG